>WQNJ02000172.1:0-44271 GCA_016584745.2 Phylloscopus trochilus trochilus
AAATCCCCATTTTCCCCCCATTTTCGGGCTCCCAAATTCCCCATTCTTGGCTTCCAAATTCCTGGTTTTTTCCCCATTTTTGACCCCCAAATCCCCAAATTCCCCGTTTTTGGCTCCCAAATTCCCCCTTTTTGGGCACCCAAATTCCCCATTTTGACTTCCAAATTCCCCATTTTCCCCCCATTTTTGGGCTCCCAAATTCCCCATTTTTGACTTCCAAATTCCTGATTTTTTCCCCATTTTTGGCTCCCAAATTCCCCATTTTTGGCTCCCAAATTCCCCATTTTGGGCACCCAAATTCCTGATTTTTGGCCCCCAAATCCCCAATTTTCCCCCCATTTTGGCCTCCCAAATTCTCAAATTTTCACCGTTTTTGGCTCCCAAATTCCCCATTTTTGGGCACCCAAATTCCCGATTTTTGGCCCCCAAATTCCCCATTTTTGGGCTCCCAAATTCCCCATTTTTGGGCCCCCAAATCCCCCATTTTTGGGCCCCCAAATCCCCCATTTTGCCCCCAATCCCCGTTTTTGCCCCGTCCCCGCTCACCCTCGTAGGCGCGGGCTGCGCTCACCAGCGTTGCCCATTCCAGCCCGGCCGTGTCCGGCAGCGGCATCAGCCCCGGCTCCACCCGCGCCGCCGGCCCTGCCAACAGCGGCACCGATGAACAGATCCCAAAATCCCCCAAAATCCCACAAAATACCCCAAAAATCCCCCCAAAATTCCAAAAAATCCCATAAAAATTCCCCAAAAGTCCCCTAAAAATCCCCCCAAAATCCCCCCAAAATCCCCCCAAAATCCCCCAAAAATCCCCCCAAAATCCCCCAAAATCCCCCCAAAATATCCCACAGCTCCCCAAAATCCACAGATCCCCCAAAAATCCCCCCCAAATCCCCCAGAAATCCCCCCAAAATCCACAGCTCCCCCAAAATCAACAGATCCCCCCAAAATTCCCCCCAAAATCCCCCCAAAATCCCACAGCTCCCAAAAATCCCATAGAAATTCCCCAAAGTCCCCAGAAATTCCCCCAAAAATCCCATAAAATCCCCAAAATATCCCCCAAAATTCCCTTAAAAATCCCAAAAAAATCCCTTAAAAAATCCAAAGAAAAAAAAAAATTCCCCAAAAATCCAAAAAAATCCCAAGAAATTCCCAAAAATTCCAAATAATCCCCAAAAACCCCAATAAAATCCCTCCAAAAATCCCCAAAAATTCCCAAAAAATCCCAAAAAATCCCCAAGAATTCCCCCCAAAAAACCCCCAAAAATTATTAAAAAATCCAAAAAAAATTCCAAAAAATTCTCAAAAAATTCTCCAAAAATTCCCTTAAAAATCCTAAAAAAACCCCAAAAAATCCCAATAAAATCCTCAAAAAATCCAAAAAAAATCCCAAAAGTCCCCCAAAAAATCCAAAAAAATCCCAAAGAAATTCCCCCAAAATTCCCAAATAATCCCCAAAAACCCCAATAAAATCCCCCCAAAAATCCCCAAAAATTCCCCAAAAAATCCCCAAGAATTCCCCCCAAAAAAATCCTAAAAAACCCCAAAATTATTAAAAAATCCCAAAAAATCCAAAAAATTCTCTAAAAATTCTCAAAAAATTCCCTTAAAAATCCTAAAAAAAACTCCAAAAAATCCCAAAAAATCCAAAAAATTCTCAAAAAATTCTCAAAAAATTCCCTTAAAATCCTAAAAAAAACCCCAAAAAATCCCAAAAAAATCCAAAAATTCTCTAAAAATTCTCAAAAAATTCCCCTTAAAAATCCTAAAAAAAACCCCAAAAAATCCCAAAAAAATCCAAAAAATTCTCTAAAAATTCTCAAAAAATTCCCTTAAAAATCCTAAAAAAAACCCCAAAAAATCCCAAAAAAATCCAAAAATTCTCTAAAATTCTCAAAAAATTCCCTTAAAAATCCTAAAAAACCTCCAAAAAATCCCAAAAAAATCCAAAAAATTCTCTAAAAATTCTCAAAAAATTCCCTTAAAAATCCTAAAAAAACCCAAAAAAATCCCAATAAAATCAAAAAATTCTCTAAAAATTCTCAAAAAATTCCCTTAAAAATCCCAAAAAAAACCCAAAAAATCCCAAAAAAATCCAAAAAATTCTCTAAAAAGTCTCAAAAAATTCCCTTAAAAATCCTAAAAAAACCCCCAAAAATCCCAAAAAAATCCAAAAAATTCTCTAAAAATTCTCAAAAAATTCCCTTAAAAATCCTAAAAAAAACCCCAAAAAATCCAAAACAATCCAAAAAATTCTCTAAAAGTTCTCAAAAAATTCCCTTAAAAATCCTAAAAAAAACCCCAAAAAATCCCAAAAAAATCCAAAAAATTCTCAAAAAAATCTCAAAAAATTCCCTTAAAAATCCCGAAAAAAACCCCCAAAAAATCCCCAAAAAATCCAAAAAATTCTCAAAAAATTCTCAAAAAATGCCCTTAAAAATCCCAAAAAAAATCCCAAAAAAATCCAAAAAATTCTCAAAAAATTCCCTTAAAAATCCTAAAAAACCCCAAAAAATCCCAAAAAATCCAAAAAATTCTCTAAAAATTCTCAAAAATTCCCTTAAAAATCCTAAAAAAAACCCAAAAAATCCAAAAAATTCTCAAAAAATTCTCAAAAAATTCCTTAAAAATCCTAAAAAAAACCCCAAAAAATCCCAAAACAATCCAAAAAATTCTCTAAAAGTTCTCAAAAAATTCCCTTAAAAATCCTAAAAAAAACCCAAAAAATCCCAAAACAATCCAAAAAATTCTCTAAAAGTTCTCAAAAAATTCCCTTAAAAATCCTAAAAAAAACCCCAAAAAATCCCAAAAAAATCCAAAAAATTCTCAAAAAATTCTCAAAAAATTCCCTTAAAAATCCTAAAAAAACCCCAAAAAATCCCCAAAAAATCCAAAAAATTCTCTAAAAATTCTCAAAAAATTCCCTTAAAAATCCTAAAAAAACCCCAAAAAATCCAAAAAATTCTCAAAAAATTCTCAAAAAATTCCCTTAAAAATCCTAAAAAAAACCCCAAAAATCCAAAACAATCCAAAAAATTCTCTAAAAGTTCTCAAAAAATTCCCTTAAAAATCCTAAAAAAAACCCCAAAAAATCCCAAAACAATCCAAAAAATTCTCTAAAAGTTCTCAAAAAATTCCCTTAAAAATCCTAAAAAAAACCCCAAAAATCCCAAAAAAATCCAAAAAATTCTCTAAAAATTCTCAAAAAATTCCCTTAAAAATCCTAAAAAAACCCCAAAAAAATCCAAAAAATTCTCTAAAAATTCTCAAAAAATTCCCTTAAAAATCCTAAAAAAAACCCCAAAAAATCCCAAAACAATCCAAAAAATTCTCTAAAAGTTCTCAAAAAATTCCCTTAAAAATCCTAAAAAAAACCCCAAAAAATCCCAAAAAAATCAAAAAATTCTCTAAAAATTCTCAAAAAATTCCTTAAAAATCCTAAAAAAAAACCCAAAAAATCCCAAAACAATCCAAAAAATTCTCTAAAATTCTCAAAAAAATCCCTTAAAAATCCTAAAAAAAACCCCAAAAATCCCAAAAAAATCCAAAAAATTCTCAAAAAATTCCCTTAAAAATCCCAAAAAACCCCAAAAAATCAAAAAAAAAATCCAAAAAATTCTCCAATAATTCTCAAAAATTCCCTTAAAAATCCTAAAAAAAACCCCAAAAAATCCCCAAAAAATCCAAAAATTCTCTAAAAATTCTCAAAAAATTCCCTTAAAAATCCCCAAAAAAAACCCAAAAACCCAAAAAATCCAAAAAAATCCCCTAAAATTCTCAAAAATTCCCTTAAAAATCCTAAAAAAAACCCCAAAAAATCCCAAAAAAATCCAAAAAATTCTCAAAAATTCTCAAAAAATTCCCTTAAACATCCCAAAAAAAAAACCCAAAAAAATCCCAAAAAATCCCAAAAAAATCCCCAAACCCCCCCCTCCCACCCCAAATTTTCTCCGGACCAGGAATCCGCACCCTTGCGGGGCTCCTGCGGCCGGGCAGGGTGCTGCTGCTGCTGCTGGTGCTGCTGCCGCCGCTGCCGCTGGTGCCGCTGCCGCCGCCGTGTCCGCTCTCGGGCAGTTCCCGCCCGGCGCCGCTGGGGGGCGGCAGCGGCCGCTGCACCGGGGCGGCTCCCGGCGGCGCCCGCAGAGGCTCTCGTCAGACAGAGTGCGGTGCAGAGCCTGGGGAGAGAGAAACGGGGATCGGGACAGGGGCCGGGAAACGGGACATTGCCGGGGATCGGGACAGGGCCGGGACTCGGGACATGGCCGGGGAATCGGGACATTGCCGGGGAATCGGGACATGGCCGGGAAATCGGGACATGGCCGGGGAATCGGGACATGGCCGGGAATCGGGACATGGCCGGGAATCGGGACATGGCCGGGGAATCGGGACAGTGCTGGGGAATCGGGACATGGCCGGGAAACAACGGGGATCGGGACATGGCCGGGAATCGGGACATGGCCGGGAATCGGGACATGGCCGGGGTTCCCCTGCCGGGAAACGGGGAATTCTGACATTCCCGAGATTCCCCTGGAGAGGGGAAAACGCGGAATTCCCGACGTTCCCAACATTCCCGGGGTTCCTCTGCCAGGGAAACCCGGAATTCCCAACCTTCCCGGATTCCCCGGCCCCACAGCCCGGGAAAAGGGGAAATTCCCTGGTTTTCCCAAAAAAATTGAGGAATTGGGGGAAATTCCAGGGGAATTTTGGCGGTTTGGGGTTGGGGAATTTGGGGAATTTGGGAATTTTGGGAATTTGGGGAATTTGGGGAATCGTGTCTCACCAGGGCGGGCTCAGGGCAGGAATGGGAAAACGGGAGGGATTTGGGGGGAAATTCAGGAATTTCTGCAGTTTGGGGGTGGGAATTTCAGGAATTTTGGGAATTCTGGGAATTTCAAGGAGGAAAATTGAGATTTTTGGGGTTAAAACCCCAGAAAATCCTCGTTTTTGGAGCTAAAAAATGGGAATTTCCCCCCTTTTTGGGGTAAAACCTCGGGAATTGCGGCGTTTTGGGGGCTGGGGAATTTGGGGATTTTGGGGAATGTTGGGAATTCTGGGAATTTCAAGGACAAAGTTTAAGATTTTCCTGATTTTGGGGGCTTAAAAGCCAGAAAATCTGCATTTTGGAGCTAAAAAATCGGAATTTTAGCCGTTTTTGGGGCTAAAGCTTTGGGAATTTTGGTATTTTGGGGTTCAGGGATTTGGGGATTTTGGGAATTCTGGGAATTTCAGGGAGGAAAATTCCAAACTTCACCATTTTTGGGTTAAAACCCCCGAAAATCCCCATTGTTGGAGCTAAAAAATGGGAATTTTCCCGTGTTTTGGGGCTAAACCCTCGGGAATTCTGGCATTTTGGGGTTGGGGAATTTGAGGAATTTGGGGAATTTGGGGAATTCGGGGAATTGTGTCTCACCGGGGCGGGCTCGGGCTCGGGGCAGGCGTTGTCCATCAGGATCAGGCGTTTGAGGTCGTCCTCGATGGAGGATTTGGGGAGGCGCCGGGGGGAGCGGAGGTCGCGCAGGGAGGCCCGGAGGCGCGGCTGCCCGAAGACGTTCACCTGCCTGGGGATGGGGGGACACGGAATGCCACGGAGTCCCAGGAAAACCCCGGAAAAACAGGGAATATCCCATCAAAATCCACCAAAATCCATCAAAAGCCCATCAAAATCCCATCAAAATCCACCAAAATCCCACCAAATTCCATCAAATCCATCAAAATCCATCAAAATCCCATCAAATCCACCAAAATCCCATCAAAATCCATCAAAATCCATCAAAATCCCACCAAAATCCATCAAAATCCCATCAAAATCCATCAAATCCATCAAAATCCCATCAAAATCCAACAAAATGCATCAAAATCCCACCAAAATCCACCAAAATCCCACCAAATTCATCAAAATCCATCAAAATCCATCAAAATCCATCAAAATCCCATCAAAATCCACCAAAATCCCATCAAAATCCATCAAAATCCATCAAAATCCCATCAAAATCCATCAAAATCCCACCAAAATCCCACCAAAATCCATCAAAATTCATCAAAATCCCATCAAAATCCATCAAAATCCACCAAAATCCACCAAAATCCACCAAAATCCCATCAAAATCCCATCAAAATCCATCAAAATCCCATCAAAATCCATCAAAATCCACCAAAATCCACCAAAATCCCATCAAAATCCAATCAAAATCCAGCAAAATCCACCAAAATCCATCAAAATCCACCAAAATCCACCAAAATCCATCAAAATCCCATCAAAATCCATCAAAATCCCATCAAAATCCACCAAATCCATCAAAATCCCATCAAATCCATCAAAATCCCACAAAATCCTCAAAATCCCAGCAAATCCATCAAAATTCCATCAAAATCCCATCAAAATCCCTCAAAATCCCACCAAAATCCATCAAAATCCCATCAAAATCCAACAAAATCCATCAAAATCCACCAAAATCTACCAAAATCCACCAAAATCCATCAAAATCCACCAAAATCCCATCAAAATCCACCAAAATCCATCAAAATCCACCAAAATCCATCAAAATCCATCAAAATCCCAGCAAATATCCATCAAAATCCATCAAAATCCACCAAAATCCCATCAAAATCCATCAAAATCCCAGCAAAATCCAACAAAATCCATCAAAATCCACCAAAATCCACCAAAATCCACCAAAATCCATCAAAATCCACCAAAATCCATCAAAATCCCACCAAAATCCATCAAAATCCATCAAAATCCACCAAAATCCACCAAAATCCCACCAAAATCCATCAAAATCCCATCAAAATCCCACCAAAATCCACCAAAATCCATCAAAATCCATCAAAATCCCTCAATAATCCCATCAAAATCCCCCAAAATCCACAAAAATCCATCAAAGTCCATCAAAATGCATCAAAATCCACCAAAATCCATCAAAATCCATCAAAAATCCATCAAAATCCCACCAAAATCCCTCAAAATCCCACCAAAAATCCATCAAAATGCATCAAATTCCATCAAAATCCATCAAATTCCATCAAAATCCACCAAAATCCCATCAAAATCCACCAAAGTCCCACCACAAAATCCCATCAAAATCCCATCAAAATCCATCAAAATGCATCAAAATCCATCAAAATCCATCAAAATCCATCAAAATCCCATCAAAATCCACCAAAATCATCAAAATCCCATCAAAATCCATCAAAATCCACCAAAATCCATCAAAATCCATCAAAATCCATCAAAATCCATCAAAATCCATCAAAATCCACCTAAATCCATCAAAATCCACCAAAATCCATCAAATATCCACCAAAATCCACCAAAATCCATCAAAATCCCATCAAAATCCATCAAAATCCCACCAAAATCCCTCAAAATCCCAGCAAAATCCATCAAAATCCACCAAAATCCATCAAAATCCATCAAAATCCATCAAAATCCATCAAAATCCACCAAAATCCATCAAAATCCCACCAAAATCCATCAAAATCAACCATAATCCCACCAAAATCCATCAAAATCCACCAAAATCCATCAAAATCCATCAAAATCCCATCAAAATCCACCAAAATCCATCAAAATCCCACCAAAATCCATCAAAATCAACCATAATCCCACCAAAATCCATCAAAATCCATCAAAATCCCATCAAAATCCACCAAAATCCACCAAAATCCCATCAACATCCATCAAAATCCCATCAAAATCCACCGAAATCCCATCAAAATCCATCAAATGCACCAAAATCCCATCAACATCCCCTAATCCCATTTTTTAATTCCAAATCCCATTTTTTTCTCCCCAATCCCCATTTTTTCTCTCCACATCCCAAATTTTCCCTCCCAATTCCCAAATTCCCACCCCAAATCCCCATTTTTCCCTCCCCAATTCCCGAATTTCCCTCCCCAATCCCCATTTTTCCCTCCCCAATTCCCGAATTTCCCTCCCCAAATCCCATTTTTCCCACCCCATTCCCCATTTTCCCTCCCCAATTCCCAAATTTCCCCATCCCAAATCCCGAATTTCCCACCCCAATCCCCGAATTCCCTCCCCAAATCCCATATTTTTAATCCCAAATCCCAAATCTCCTCCCCAATTCCCGTATTTTTAACCCCAAATCCCATTTTTCCTCCCATTTTTCCCTCCCCAATTCCCATATTTTTAATCCCAATCCCCATTTTTCCCACCCCAAATCCCATTTTTCCCTCCTCAAATCCCGAATTTCCCACCCCAAATCCCAAATTTCCCTCCCAAATCCCAAATTCCCACCCCAAATCCCGAATTTCCCTCCTCAAATCCCGAATTTCCCACCCCAAATCCCAAATTTCCCTCCCAAATCCCAAATTCTCACCCCAAATCCCGAATTCCCTCCCCAATTCCCATATTTTAATCCCAATCCCGAATTTCCCTCCCCAATTCCCATTTTTCCCTCCCCAACTCCCACATTTTTAATCCCAAATCCCGAATTCCCTCCCCGATCCCGTTTCCCCTCCCCAATTCCCAAATTCCCACCCCAATCCCCATTTTTCCCACCCCAAATCCCGAATCCCCTCCCCAATCCCCACATTTTTAACCCCAAATCCCATTTCCCGATCCCGATCCCGATCCCGATCCCGATCCCGATCCCATCCCCGCTCACGTTCGGGTCTCCGGCGGCGCCGCCCGCGCTGCCCCCCGGTGCCGCGGGTTGGGCTGCGGGAGCGCCGCGCCCCCCGGCGGCCGCCAGCTGCAATGACAGGAAAAACGGGGATTTTAACCCAAAAACGGGGATTTTAACCCAAAATTGGGGAATTTTAACCCAAAATTGGGGATTGGAACCCAAAATTGGGATTTTAACCCAAAATTGGGGAATTGGAACCCAAAATTGGGGATTTTAACCCAAAATTGTGGGATTGGAACCGAAATTGGGGGATTTTAACCCAAATTTGGGGAATTGGAACCAAAATCGGGAATTGGAACCGAAGTTGGGGGATTGGAACCCGAAATTGGGGGATTTTAACCCAAAATTGGGGATTTTAACCCAAAATTGGGGGATTGGACCGAAATTGGGGATTGGAACCGAAATTGGGGGATTGGAACCGAAATTGGGGGATTTTAACCCAAAATTGGGGATTTTAACCCAAAATTGGGGGATTGGAACCGAAATTGGGGATTGGAACCGAAATTGGGGGATTGGAACCGAAATTGGGGGATTTTAACCCAAAATTGGGGGATTGGAACCGAAATTGGGGGATTGGAACCCGAAATCGGGGATTTGAACCGAAATTGGGGATTTTAACCCAAAATTAGGAGATTTTAACCCAAAATTGGGGGATTGGAACCTGAAATTGGGGAATTGGAACCCAAAATTGGGGATTTTAACCCAAAATTGGGGGATTGGAACCGAAATTGGGGATTTTTAACCCAAAAACGGGGAATTGGAACCGAAAACGGGAATTGGAACCCGAAATTGGGGATGGGAACCCAAAATTGGGGAATTGGAACCCAAAATTGGGAATTGGAACCGAAATTGGGGAATTGGAACAGAAATTGGGGGATTTTAACCCAAAATTGGGGAATTGGAACCGAAATTGGGGATTTTAAACCCGAAATTGGGGGATTGGAACCAAAATCGGGGATTTTAACCCAAAATTGGGGATTGGAACCCAAATTGGGGATTGGAACCGAAATTGGGGGATTTTAACCCAAAATTGGGGAATTGGAACCAAAAATTGGGGATTTTTAACCCAAAATTGGGGAATTGGAACCGAAATTGGGGATTGGAACCGAAATTGAGGAATTTTAACCCAAAATTGGGGAATTGGAACCGAAATTGGGGAATTGGAACCCAAAATTGGGGGATTTTAACCCAAAATTGGGGATTGGAACCCAAAATTGGGGGATTGGAACCGAAATTGGGGGATTGGAACCGAAATTGGGGGATTGGAACCGAAATTGGGGATTTTAACCCAAAATTGGGGATTGGAACCCAAAATTGGGGGATTTTAACCCAAAATTGGGGGATTGGAACCGAAATTGGGGGATTTTAACCCAAAATTGGGGGATTGGAACCCAAAATTGGGGGATTTTAACCCAAAATTGGGGGGATTGGAACCCAAAATTGGGGATTGGAACCGAAATTGGGATTTTAACCCAAAATTGGGGATTTGAACCGAAAACGGGGAATTTGAACCCAAAATCGGGAATTTTAACCCAAAATTGGGGAATTGGAACCAAAATTGGGGATTTGAACCAAATTGGGGGATTGGAACCGAAACTGGGGACTTGGAACAAAAAAAAAAGGGAATTTGAACCCAAAAACGGGAATTCAACCCGAAATTGGAGATTTAAATAAAAAAATGGGAATTTAACTGAAAAATGGGAGTTTTAACAAAAAAAAAGGGAATTTTAACCCAAAATTGGGGAATTTTAAGGGGAAATAAATGGGGAATTTCAACCAGAAAAACTGGGAATTTCAAGCAAAGAAATCAGGAATTTCAAGGGAAAAACTGGGAATTTCAACCCAAAACTTTGGGAATTTCAAGGGGAAAAAATGGGGAATTTTAACCGAAGAAATTGGGAATTTCAAGCACAAAACTCGGGAATTCCAAGGGAAAATTTGGGAATTCCAAGGGAAAAGCTGGGGGGGGTTTCCCCAGGCCAGGCCCCCACCAGGACTGAATTGGGAATTTGGGAATTTGGGAATTTGGGGATTTGGGGGATTTGGGGAATTTGGGGATTTGGGGATTTGGGGGATTTGGGGGATTTGGGGGATTGGGGAATTGGGAATTTGGGGAATTTGGGGAATTTGGGGAATTTGGGGAATTTGGGGAATTTGGGATTTGGAAATTTGGGATTGGGGATTTGGGGATTTGGGAATTTGGGGAATTTGGGGAATTTGGGGAATTTGGGGAATTTGGGATTTGGAAATTTGGATTGGGGGATTTGGGGATTTGGGAATTTGGGGATCGTGGCCCCACCTGCGCTCCCGGGCTCTCCGGGCGGGGCAGCCCCGGCCGTGCTCTCCGGCCCCGCCCGGCTCCGGCTCCGGCTCCGGTTCCGCTTCGGCTTCGGCGTCGCTCGAGGCCGCGCTGGGCAGGGCCGGGGGCGCCGGCGCCTCCTGCGGGGAGAACCGGGAACGCCGGGAATGGCTCGGCAACGCCGGGAATGGCTCGGCAACGCCGGGAATGGCTCGGCAACGCCGGGGGCTCGGCAACGCCGGGAATGGCGCGGGAACGCCGGGAATGGCTCGGCAACGCCGGGAATGGCGCGGCACGGGGAGCCCCAAAAACCCCCAATCACGGGAGTTGGAGGGGGTTAGGGGTGTTTTGGGAATTCTGGGGGATTTGGGGGGGAATTTTTGGGAATTCCAGGGGATTTTGGGGGGATTTTTTGGAATTTTGCGGGTTTTTTGGGAATTCCAGGGATTTTGGGGGTTTTTTTGGGAATTCCAGGGGATTTTTGAGGGAATTTTTGGGAATTCCGGGGGATTTTGAAGGGATTTTTTGGGAATTTTGGGGGTTTTTGGGAATTCCAGGAGATTTTTGGGGATTTTTTGGGGAATTCCAGGGGATTTTTGAGGGAATTTTTTGGGAATTCTGGGGGATTTTGGGGGGATTTTTTGGGAATTTCAGGGGATTTTTTGGGAATTCTGGGGGATTTGAGGGGGATTTTTGGGAATTCTGGGAGATTTGGGGGGGATTTTTTTGGAATTCCAGGGGATTTTGGGAATTTTTGGGAATTTCAGGGCATTCCAGGGGATTTTTAGGAATTCCAGTATTTTTGGGGGGGATTTTTTGGGAATCACGGGATTTTTTGGGAAGTCCAGGGGATTTTGGGGGGATTTTTTGGGAATTTTGGGGGTTTTTTGGGAATTCCAGGGGATTTTGGGGGGGAGATTTTTTGGTAATTCCGGGAGATTTAGGGGGAGATTTTTTGGCAATTCTGGGGGAATTCTGTGATTTTTTAAGGGATTTTTTGGGAATTCCGGGGAATTTTGGGGGATTTTTGGGAATTCCAGAGGATTTTTGGAGGGATTTTTTGGGGGAATTTTTTGGAATTCTGGGGGATTTTTTGTGGGAATTCCAGGGATTTTTGGAATTCCAGGGGAATTTTTGGGGGATTTTTTTGGGAATTCCGGAGGATTTTTTGGGGGATTTTTGGAAATTCCAGGCGATTTGGGGGGGGGGGGATTTTTAGTGGAATTCAGAACTTTTTTGGGAATTCCGGGGCATTTTGGGGGAGATTTTTTGGGAATTCCAGGGGATTTTTTGAGGGATTTTTGGGGGGATTTTTTGGGGGATTTTTTGGGAATTCCAGAGGATTTTTTTGGGGATTTTTGGGAATTCCAGGGGATTCGGGGAGGGAGGTTTAGTGGAATTCCAGGACTTTTTTGGGAATCCAGGGGATTTTTTTGGGGGATTTTTTGGGAATTCCAGGGATTTTTTGGGGGATTTTTGGGGGATTTTTTGGGGGATTTTTGGGAATTCCAGGGGATTTTTTTTGGGAATTCCAGGGGATTTTCCGGCTCTCACCTTGGGCAGGTGCTGCGGGGAATCCTTCCTGCCGGGCTGGGGCCGCGCCGGGCGCTTGCCGGGAACTCTGCCGGGAGCCGGAACGTGCCAGAGCGGCTCTGGGGGCCAGAGGGGGTTTGGGGTTTGGGATTTGGGGGTTTGGGGGGTTTGGGGTTTGGGGATTTGGGGTTGGGGGATTTGGGGGATTTGGGGATTTGGAGATTTGGGGGATTTGGGGGATTTGGGGGGATTGGGATTTGGGGATTTGGGGATTTGGGGGTTTGGGGGATTTGGGGATTGGGGGATTTGGGGGATTTGGGGTTTGGGGGATTTGGGGTTTGAGGGATTTGGGGGATTTGGGGGATTTGGGGGATTTGGGGTTTGGGGGATTTGGGGGATTTGGGATCTGGGGATTTGGGGGATTTGGGGGATTTGGGGTTTGGGGGATTTGGGGGATTTGGGGGATTTGGGGGTTTTGGGGATTTGGGATTTTGGGGATTTGGGGGATTTGAGGTTTGGGGGATTTGGGGTTTGGGGATTTGGGAATTTGGGGATTTGGGATTTGGGGTTTAGGGGTTTTGGGGATTTGGGGTTTGGGGATTTGGGGGATTTGGGGATTTGGGGATTTGGGGATTTGGGGATTTGGGGGTTTGGGGGTTTGGGGGATTTGGGGTTTGGGATTTGGGGGATTTGGGGATTTGGGGGATTTGGGATTTGGGGGATTTGGGGGATTTGGGGGATTTGGGGGATTTGGGGTTTGGGGATTTGGGGTTGGGGATTGGGGGATTTGGGGTTTGGGGATTTGGGGTTTGGGGGATTTGGGGATTTGGGGGATTTGGGGTTTGGGGCTTTGGATTTGGGGTTTGGGGGATTTGGGGGATTTGAGGTTTGGGGATTTGGGGTTTGGGGGGATTTGGGGATTTGGGGGATTTGGGATTTGGGATTGGGGATTTGGGATTTGGGGATTTGGGGATTTGGGATTTGGGGATTGGGGATTTGGGGGATTTGGGGGATTTGGGGGATTTGGGGGATTTGGTGGGTTGGGATTTGGGGATTTGGGGATTTGGGGATTGGCTTGGGGTTTGGGGATTGGGGGATTTGGGGTTTGGGGGGATTTGGGGTTTGGGGGATTTGGGGATTTGGGGGATTTGGGGTTTGGGGCTTTGGGATTTGGGTTTGGGGGGATTTGGGGTTTGGGGGATTTGGGGTTTGGGGATTTGGGATTGGGGATTTGGGATTTGGGGATTTGGGGATTTGGGGATTTGGGGATTTGGGGTTTGAGGGATTTGGGGGATTTGGGGTTTGGGGTTTGGGGGATTTGGGGTTGGGGATTTGGGGGATTTGGGGATTTGGGGTTTGGGATTTGGGGTTTGGGGGATTTGGGGTTTGGGGGATTTGGGGATTTGGAGTTTGGGATTTGGGGTTTGGGAGATTTGGGTTTGGGATTTGGGGTTTGGGGGATTTGGATTTGGGGATTGGGATTTGGGATTTGGGGGATTTGGGGGATTGGGGTTTGGGGATTTGGGGTTTGGGGATTGGGGGATTTGGGGATTGGGGGATTTGGGGGTTTGGGGGATTTGGGGTTTGGGGATTTGGGGGATTTGGGAATTTGGGGATTTGGGGGATTTGGGGATTTGGGGGATTTGGGGTTTGGGGATTTGGTTTCGGGGTTTGTGGGATTTGGGGGATTTGAGGTTTGGGGATTTGGGGTTTGGGGATTTGGGGTTTGAGGGATTTGGGGGATTTGGGGTTTGGGGGATTTGGGGTTTGGGGGATTTGGGGTTTGAGGGATTGGGGATTGGGGATTTGGGATTTGGGGATTTGGGATTTGGGATTTGGGGATTTGGGGATTGGGGTTTGGGGATTTGGGGATTTGGGGTTTGAGGGATTTGGGGATTTGGGGTTTGGGGTTTGGGGGATTTGGGGTTTGGGGGATTTGGGGTTTGGGGGATTTGGGGATTTGGGGGATTTGGGGGATTTGGGGATTTGGGGATTTGGGGGATTTGGGGTTTGGGATTTGGGGGTTTTGGGGATTTGGGATTTGGGATTTGAGGATTTGGATTTGGGGATTTGGGGGGTTTGGGATTTGGGGATTTGGGCTCAGGACCCTTCCCACCCCCAATCCCATTCCCAGGTTTCCCTACCGGCCTTGAGCCGCTCGGCGCCGCCCTCGGGGCCCAGCCCGGCCGGCCTCGGCGTGGCCGGAATTCCCGGAACTCGCGGAATTCCCGGAGCTGCCGGAATTGCCGGAGCTGCCGGCGTGGCCGGGGATGCGGCTCCGCCGGGAACGCCGCCCCCCCTCTGCGGCCTGCCGGGAACAAACCACAAATTCCCCATCTCCCCCGGGGTTTTACCAAATTTCCCCATTTTTCCCCATTTTCCCCAACTCCCCTCATTTTTCCCCAGTTTTCCCCCAGTTTTTCCCCTCATTTCCCCCAAATTTTCCTCCTTTTTCCCCAAATTTCCCCATTTTTCCCCAAATTTCCCCATTTTTCCCCAATTTTCGCCCAAATTCCCCTTTTTCCCCCAATTTTACCAAATTCCCCCTTTTTTCCCCCAAATTCCCCCTTCTTTTCCCCATTTTTTCCCCATTTTTCCCCCCAATTTCCCCCCTTTTTTCCCATTTTCCTCAAATTTCTCCCAAATTTCCCCCAAAATTCCCCATTTTTCCCCAATTTCCCCCCAAATTTCCCTCATTTCTTTCCCAATTTCCCCCAAATTTCCCCATTTTTTTTCAAAATTCCCCCATTTTCCCCTAACTTTTCCCCAATTCCCCCCATTTCCCCCAATTTCCCATTTGTTCCCTTTTCCCATTTTTCCCCAATTTCCCCCAAATTTCCTGATTTTCCTCCATTTTCCCCCAAATTCCCCCTTTTTTCCCATTTTTTTCCCTGCTTTCCCACAGATTTCCCCCTTTTTTCCCCAATTGTCCCCCAAATTTCCTCATTTTCCCCCTTTTTCTCCAAATTCCCCCCCTTCTTTCCCCATTTTTCCCCCGATTTCCCCCCTTTTTTCCCCATTTTCCCCAAATTTCTCCCCAAATTTCCCCATTTTTTTCCCCAATTGCCCCCAAAATTCCCCCCATTTTTCCCCCCCCAAATTTCCCATTTTTCCCCAAATTTCTCCCAAATTTCCCCATTTTTTCCCCAAATTTCCCCATTTTTTCCCCAAATTTCTCCCAAATTTCCCCATTTTCCCAATTTTCCCCAAATTTCCAATTTTTTCCCCAATTTCCCCAAATTTCCTCACTTCTTTCCCAATTTCTCCCAAATTTCCCCATTTTTTCCCAAATTTCTCCCAAATTTCCCCATTTTTCCCCAATTTCCCCCAAATTTCCCCCATTTTTCCCCAATTTCCCCCAAATTTCCTCACTTCTTTCCCAATTTCTCCCAAATTTCCCCCAATTTTTCCCAATTCCCCCTTCTTTCCCCATTTTTCCCCCCATTTTCCCAAATTCCCCATTTTTTCCCCATTTTTTCCCCAAATTCCCCATTTTTCCCCCCCAATTTCCCCCATCATTCCCCCCATTCCCCCCGCACCTGTCGGGGCCCCCGCGGGCGCTGCCGGGTGCCGGAGAAGCTGCCGGACGGCTGCCGGAAGGCGCCGCCGCCGCCGCCGCCGCGGGGAGACTCCGGGAAGCTCAGGGCCTGGGGAGCAAACGGGGCAAAAACAGGGGAAATAGGGGAAATTGGGAAATGGGGAAAGGGAAAAGGGGAAAATTGGAAAAACAGGGGAAATTGGGAAAAAATGGAGAATTGGGAAAAATGGGGAAAATTGTGGAAAAACGGGGGGATTTGGGGAAAATGGGGAAATTGGGAAAAGGGGTTAAATTGGGGAAAATTGGGGAAAATGAGAAAAATTGGGGAAATTGGGAATTGGGAAAAAATGGGAAATTGGGGAAATTGGGAAAAAATGGGGAAATTGGGGAAAATTGGGGAAAATTGGGAAATTGGGGAAATTTGGGAATTGGAAAAAATGGGGAAATTGAGGAAAAGGGAGAAATTGGGAAAAAAAAAGGGGAAATTGGGAAAAAATGGGAAAATTTGGGAAAAAAGGGGAAATTGGGAAAAAGGGGAAATTGGGGAAAATGGGAAAAAACAGGGGGATTGGGAAAATTGGGGAAAATGGGAAAATTTGGGAAAAATGGGGAAAAATGGGGGAATTGGGGAAATTGGGAAAATTGGGGAAAATGGGGAAAATTGGGAAAATTGGGGAAATTGGGGAAAATTGGGGAAAATGGGAAAATTGGGGAAAATGGGAAAATTGGGGGAAAATGGGGGGATTGGGGAAAATTAGGCAAAATTGGGAAAAAGGGGAAATTGGGGGAATTTGGGGGAAAATTGGGGGAAAATGGGGGAATTGGGGAAAAATGGGAAAATTGGGAAAAAGGGGAAATTGGGGGAATTGGGAAAAAGGGGAAAATTGGGGAAAATGGGAAAATTGGGGAAAATGGAAAAAACGGGGGATTGGGAAAATTGGGGAAATTGGGGAAAATGGGAAAATTTGGAAAAAGTGGAAATTGGGAAAAAGGGGAAATCGGGGAAAATGGGGAAAAGGGGGAAAATTGGGAAAAAACAGGGGAAATTGGGGAAAAATGGGGGAATTGGGAAAAAAATGGGGGAATTGGGGAAAATTGGGGAATTGGGGAAATCGGGAAAATTGGGGAAAATGGGGAAAATTGGGGAAAATGGGAAAAAACGGGGGGATTGGGGAAATTGGGAAAATTGGGGAAATTGGGGAAAATGGGGAAATGGGAAAAGGGGTAAATTGGGGAAAATTGGGAAAAATGAGAAAAATTGGGGAAAATGGGGAAATTGTGGAAAATGGGGAAATTGGGGGAAGAGGGGAAAAAACAGGGAAAATTGGGGGAAAAGGGAAAATTGGGGAAATTGGGGAAAAAATGGGAAAATTGGGAAAATGGGAAAATTGGGGAAAAATGCAAAAAAAGGGAAAAAACAGGAAAATCAGGGGAAAAAGGAAAAGCAGGAAAAAGGGAAAATTGGGGAAAAAAGGGAAAATTGGGGAAAACAGGAAAAAAGGGAAAAAAGGGGGGAAAAAAGGGATTTTTGGGGAGGATTTTTGGGGAGGATTTTTGGGGAGGATTTTTGGGGAGGATTTTTGGGGAGGATTTGGGGATTTTTGGGGGGATTTTGGGGGATTTTTGGGGGGATTTTTGGGGGATTTTTGGGGGTATTTTTGGGGGATTTTTGGGGGGATTTTTGGGGGATTTTTGGGTATTTCTGGGGGATTTTGAGGGATTTCTGGAGGATTTGGGAGGATTTTTGGGGATTTTTGGGGGATTTTTGGGGGGATTTTTGGGGAGGATTTTGGGGGATTTTTGGGGGGGATTTTGGGGGGGGATTTTTGGGGGGATTGGGTATTTCTGGGGGGATTTTGGGGGATTTTGGGGGGTTTTTGGGGGATTTGGGAGAATTTTTGGGGGATTTTGGGGGGGATTTTGGGGGATTTCTGGGGGGTTTCTGGGGGGATTTTTGGGGGAGGGATTTTTGGGGAGGATTTCTGAAGGGATTTTTGAGGGATTTTTGGGGATTTTGGGGGATTTTGGGGGGATTTGGGAATTTTTTGGGGGATTTCGGGGGATTTTTGGGGGGATTTTTGGGGATTTTTGG
Organism: Phylloscopus trochilus trochilus; assembly: GCA_016584745.2. Taxonomy (NCBI): domain Eukaryota; kingdom Metazoa; phylum Chordata; class Aves; order Passeriformes; family Phylloscopidae; genus Phylloscopus; species Phylloscopus trochilus. The sequence goes on from WQNJ02000172.1 coordinate 18,111, forward strand.
GGGGATTTTGAGGGGATTTTGGGGGGGATTTTTGGGTATTTCTGGGGGGATTGTGAGGGATTTCTGGGAGGATTTGGGAGGATTTTTGGGGGATTTTTGGGGGGATTTGGGGGGATTTGGGGGGATTTTTGGGGAGAATTTGGGGGGATTTTTGGGAGAATTTGGGGGGATTTTTGGAAGGATTTTTGGGAGGATTTTTTGGGCGATTTTGGGGGGGATTTTGTGGGGATTTCTGGGGGATTTCTGGGGGATTTTGGGGGGATTTCTGGGGGATTTCTGGGGGATTTTGGGGGGGATTTTGAGGGGATTTTGGGGGGGGATTTTGGGGGGGGGATTTTGGGGAGGATTTTTGGGGAGGATTTCCAGGAGGATTCCCTGCCCTCTCTCACCTCTTGCCGTGGCCCGGCTGCAGTTCCCGGTGCGGCACGCTGCCCGGTGCTGCCGGCGGTGCCCGTTTGGCGGCACCGCGGTGCCAGCCGGGGCCGCTGCCGCTGCGGAAGGGCGGCCGGCACGGCCCCGCCAAGGGCCCCGCCAGGGGCTCCGCATCGGCCTTGGGCTCCGCCAGGCTCTCCGACCAACCCCTGCGGGCACAGCGGCGCGGCTGCCACCGGGCACGGCTGCCACCGGGCGCGGCTGCCACCAGGCACCCACGGCACCCGGGGGGCACCCATGGCACTGATGGCACCGGGACACCCAGGGGACACCCATGGCACCCAGACACCACCACGGCCACCACGACACCCAGGGACACCCCCGGGGCACTCATGGGCACCACGGCCCCCAAACGGCACCGGGACAGCCCCGGGGGACACCCACGGCACCCAGACACCACCACGGCACCCACAGCACCGGGACACCCCCGGGGCACCCACGGCACCCAGACACCACCATGGCCACCACGGCACCCAGGGGCACCCCCGGGGCACCCACGGCCACCACAGCCCCCAAACGGCACCAGGACACCCAGGGGGCACCCATGGCACCCGGACACCAAACGGCACTGGGACACCCCCGGGGCACCCACGGGCACCCAGACACCACCACGGCCCCTGGGGGCACCCATGCCCACCATGGCACCCAAACGGCACCGGGACACCCAGGGGCACCCATGGCACGCGGACACCACCACAGCCACCATGGCACCCGGGGGCACCCATGGCACTGATGGCACCGGGACACCCATGGCACACGGACACCACCACGGCCACCATGGCACCCAGGGGACACCCACGGCACCCAAACGGCGCCGATGGCACCAGGACAGCCCCAGGGGACACCCACAGCACATGGACACCACCATGGGCACCACGGCACCCAAACGGCACCGGGACACCTGGGGCACCCACAGCACCCAAATGGCGCCGATGGCACCGGGACACCTGGGGCACCCATGGCACCAATGGCACCCAGGTGGCACCAAAGACACCCCGGTGGCACCGACGGCATCAACGGCACCTGGGACACCCAGGGGGCAGCGATGGCCCCGAGCACCCAAATGGCACCGATGGCACCCAGGTGGCACCGATGGCACCCAGGACACCCCAATGGCACCAACGGCACCAACAGCACCCAAATGGCTCCGGTGTCACCCAAGACACTCGGATGTCACCAATGGCACCCAAGGCACTCAGGTGCCACCAGTGGCACCCAGATGGCACCAATGGCACCCAGGTGGCAACAATGATACTCAGATAACACCAATGGCACCCAAGGCACTGAGATGCCATCAACAGCACCCAGATGGCACCAACGGCACCAACAGCACCCAAATGGCTCCAGTGTCACCCAAGACACTCGGATGTCACCAATGGCACCCAAGGCACTCAGATGTCATTGATGGCACCCAGATGACCCCAATGGCACTAATGCCACCCAGATGGCACCCAGGTGGCAACAACGGCACCCAGGTGACCCCAATGGCACCCAACACCCTCAGATGACCCCAATGGCACCCAGGTGACCCCAATGGCACCCAGACGACCCCAATGGCACCAATGACCTCAATGGCACCCTGATGACCCCAATGGCACCCAGGTGACTCCAATGGCACCCAGGTGGCCCCAATGACACCCAGATGGCACCAATGACCCCAATGGCACCCAGATGACCCCAATGGCACTGATGGCACCAATGACACCCAGATAACCCCGATGGCACCAATGGCACCCAACACCCTCAGATGCCACCAATGGCACCCCGATGACCCCAACGGCACCAATGACCCCAATGGCACCCAGGTGACCCCAATGGCACCGATGACCCCAATGGCACCCAGGTGACCCCAATGGCACCCAGGTGACCCCAATGGCACCCAGATGACCCCAATGGCACCCAGATGACCCCAATGGCACCAATGACCCCAATGGCACCCAGATGACCCCAATGGCACCCAGATGACCCCAATGGCACCAATGACCCCAATGGCACCCAGATGACCCCAATGGCACCAATGACCCCAATGGCACCAATGACCCCAATGGCACCCAGATGACCCCAATGGCACCCAGATGACCCCAATGGCACCCAGGTGACCCCAATGGCACTGATGGCACCAATGGCACCAATGACCCCAATGGCACCCAGGTGACCCCAATGGCACCCCGATGACCCCAATGGCACCCAACACCCTCAGATGACCCCAATGGCACCCAGGTGACCCCAATGGCACCCAGGTGACCCCAATGGCACTGATGGCACCAATGGCACCCCAATGACCCCAATGGCACCAACACCCCCCAGATGCCACCAATGGCACCCCGATGACCCCAACGGCACCAATGTCCCCAACAGCACCAACACCCCCCAGATGCCACCACCACCCCCCCACCCCAACCCACCCCAGCCCACCCCCGCCCACCTCCTGGCGGTGCCGTCCTCGTGGGGCGGCACGATGACCACGGTGACGGTGACCGAGGTGCGCAGCAGGTCGATCATCTGCTCGTGGCTGAGGGCCACGGCGGCCACCTTGCAGACCTCCAGCAGGCGGCTGCCGCGGCGCAGGCCGGCCTGCCAGGCGAAGCCGTACTCCTCCACCTCGGCCACGCTGCCGTCGGGGTGCACGTGGAAGCCCAGCTGGCCCAGGCCGTTGCGCCGCAGCGTCATGTCCACCGTGGCGCAGCCCGGCGTGGTCACCTGGCGCGGGGGGAGGCCATGCTCGGGTGGGGGTGTGGCCAAATCCAGGGGTGTGGGGTGGGTTGGAGGGGGTTGGAGGGGGTGGGTTGTGCCAAAATTGAGGGGTTTGGGGGCTTTGGAGGGGGTTGGGGTTGGTTTGGAGGGGGTTGGGTTGGTTTGGAGGGGGTTGGGTTGTGCCAAAATGGAGGGGTTTGGGGTTGGGGGGGTTTGGGGTTGGTTTGGAGGGGGTTGGGTTGTGCCCAAATCGAGGGGTTTGGGGGCTTTGGAGGGGTTTGGGGTTGGAGGGGGTTGGGTTTTGCCGAAATGGGGTTTGGGGTTGGGGGTTTGGGCTGTGCTAAAATGGGGTTTGGGGTCAGGTTTGGGGTTGGGCTGTGCTGAAATGGGGGATTTGGGGTTTGGGGTTTGGGGTTTGGGCTGTGCTGAAATGGGGTTTGGGGTTGGTTTGGGGGTTTGGGCTGTGCTGAAATGGGGTTTGGGGTTGGTTTGGGGTTTGGGCTGTGCTGAAATGGGGTTTGGGGTTTGGGGTTTGGGCTGTGCCGAAATGGGGTTTGGGGTTGGTTTGGGGGGTTGGGCTGTGCTGAAATGGGGTTTGGGGTCAGGTTTGGGGTTTGGGCTGTGCTGAAATGGGGTTTGGGGTTTGGGGGGGTTGGGCTGTGCTGAAATGGGGTTTGGGGTTGGTTTGGGGTTTGGGCTGTGCTGAAATGGGGTTTGGGGTTTGGGGGGGTTGGGCTGTGCTGAAATGGGGTTTGGGGTTGGTTTGGGGTTGGTTTGGGCTGTGCTGAAATGGGGTTTGGGGTTGGTTTGGTGTTTGGGGTTTGGGGTTTGGGATTTGGGGTCAGGTTTGGGGTCGGTTTGGGGTTTGGGGTTGGTTTGGGGTCAGGTTTAGGGTTTGGGGTTTGGGGTTGGTTTGGGGTTGGTTTGGGGTTTGGGGTTGGTTTGGGGTTGGTTTGGGGTTTGGGGTTGGTTTGGGGTTGGTTTGGGGTTTGCAGTTTGGGGTCGGCTTTGGCCGCTCTGGGCTCTGCGCTGCTGTCGCTGTCTCTCTGCTTTTCCCAGTCCTGCCCATTCCAGCTCCTTCGCACTCAGTGCCTCCCCGTTTCTATCCCAACTCCCATTTTTATCCCAACTCCCATTTTTGTCCCAATTCTCCCCCAATTTCCTCCTTTATTTTTCCCCATTCCCCCCTATTTTCTCTTTATTTCCCCCCATTTCTCCCCCATTTCCCCTCCAAATCCCCATTTTCCCCCCATTTTCCCTTTATTTCTCCCCCATTTCCTCCCCAATTTCCCCAATTTCCCCCAATTTCCCCCCATTTCTCCCCCATTTCCCCCCAAAATCCCCAATTTTCCCCCATTCCCCCCCGATTTCCCCCCCAACTGCCTAACTTCTCCCCCATTTCCCCCATTTTCCCTTTATTTCTCCCCCATTTCTCCCCAATTTCCCTCATTTCCCCCAATTTCCCCCCAAATCCCCCCCATTTCCCCCCCAAGTCCCCAATTTCCCCCCGTTTTCCCCCATTTCCCCTTTATTTCTCCCCCATTTCCTCCCCAATTTCCCTCATTTCCCCCCAATTTATCCCCATTTTCCCTTTATTTCTCTCCCATTTTTCCCCATTTCCCCTTTATTCCCCCCCCAAATCCCCAATTCCCCTCATTTTTCCTTTACTTCTCCCCCATTTCCCCCCAAATCCCCAATTTTCCATTTCCCCCCATTCCCCCCATTTTCCCTTTATTTCTCCCCCATTTCCTCCCAAATTTCCCTCATTTCCCCCCAATTTATCCCCATTTTCCCCCAATTTCCCCCAATTTCCCCCAATTTCCCCCCATTTTCTCCCATTTCTTCCCCATTTCCCCCCAACTCCCCAATTTCCCCCCATTTCCCCCATTTCTCCCCCATTTCCCCCACCTCCCCAATTTCCCCCATTTTCCCTTTATTTCTCCCCCATTTCTCCCCAATTTCCCTCATTTCCCCCAATTTCCCTTTATTTCCCCCCAAATCCCCAATTTTCCCCCATTCCCCCCGATTTCCCCCCCACCTCCCCAATTTCCCCCCATTTTCCCTTTATTTCTCCTCCATTCTCCCCCATTCCCCCCCGATTTCCCCCCCAATTCCCCTATTTCCCCCATTTTCCCTTTATTTCTCCCCCATTTCCCCCCCAACTCCCCAATTTTTCCCCAATTTCCCCCCATTCCCCCCATTTTCCCTTTATTTCTCCCCCATTTCTCCCCAATTTCCCCCCCAAGTCCCCAATTTCCCCCCATTTTCCCCCATTTCCCCTTCATTTCTCCCCCATTTCCTCCCCAATTTCCCTCATTTCCCCCCAATTTATCCCCATTTTCCCCCATTTCCCCTTTATTTCTCCCTCATTTTTCCCCATTTCTCCCCCATTTCCCCCCAAAATCCCCAATTTTCCCCAATTCCCCCCCATTTTCCCTTTATTTCTCCCCCATTTTCCCTTTATTTCCCCCCCAAACCCCTTCCCCACCATCCCCCCGCTCACCTTCAGCCTCTGCACGATCTCCCTGACCTCCTCGGCGCCGTCGCTGCCGTCGGCGCCCTCTGCCCTGAGGCTGACCAGGTCCCCTCGGCCGTGGTAGATGCGCAGCGCGGCGCCCTCGGCGCTCCAGCCGATGACGTCCCCGGTGCAGCAGTTGAACACCACCTCCTTGGCCGCCAGCTCCGCCAGCACCAGCACCTCCCTGGAGACCGCCAGCACGCACGGCACCTCCGCCCCGCCGCGGCCGAAATCGGCGGCGCGCACCCGCCAGGAGACGGCGCCGGCGCTCTCCAGCTCGGCCAAGGGCCGCGCTTTGCTCTTCTCCTTCTTCTTGGAGGCCAGCGAGGAGATGAGGTGGAACTTGCCGGCCGAGTCGAGCGGCGTGCCGCTGGCGTAGTTCTCGGCCAGGTCGCGCAGGTACTCGTGCCGCGTGCGCGTGGCCATGGCGCGGAACTTGTGCGACTTGTGGGCGGCGTGCTCGCCGTTGATGGCCTTGGCCAGCAGGAAGGCGCGGAAGAGCTCGCCGCGGCGGAAGGTGACGCCGGCCGGCGGCACCGGGGGGCCGAAGGGGGGGACGTCCTTGGAGCGCGTGACGGCCACGCTGGGGGGTGGGGAGGGAAAAAGGGGATTTGGGGGTTATGGGGTTGGGTTGGATTGGGGTGCTTCAGGATCTGGGATTGGTGGGGTCTGCCAACCGATCGGTGGGATTCTTCAATGTTTGGGATCACCCAATCCTTGGGATCACCCAAATCTTGGGATCCTCCAATCCTTGGGATCACCCAAATCTTGGGATCACCCAACCCTCGGGATCCTCCAATCCTTGGGATCACCCAAATCTTGGGATCATCCCTGGAATCCCACAACCAACCCTTGGGATCCTTCAATCCTTGGGATCACCCAATCCTCGGGATCCTTCAACGTTTGGGATCACCCAACCCTCAGGATCACCCAACCACCTTTGGGATCACCCCTGGAATCCCACAACCAATCCTTGGGATCCTTCAACGTTTGGGATCCTTCAGCGTTTGGGATCACCCAACCCTCGGGATCACCCAACCCTCGGGATCACCCAACCCTCGGGATCACCCAACCCTCGGGATCATCCCTGGAATCCCACAACCAATCTTTGGGATCCTCCAACCCTTGGGATTCCCCAATTTCAGGGATCTTCCAACCGATCTTTGGGATCCCTCAATGTTTGGGATCCTTCAATCCTTGGGATCCGCCAACTTTTGGGATCATCCAATTTAAGGGATTTTCCAATCCATTTTTGGGATCCTCCAACCCTTGGGATCATCCAACTCTTGGGATCATCCAATTTTTGGGATCCTCCAACCCCTGGGATCATCCAATTTCAGGGATTCTCCAGCCAATTTTTGGGATCCTCCAACCCCTGGGATCATCCAAATCTTGGGATCCTCCAACCCTCGGGATGATCCAATTTCAGGGATTGTCCAACCAATGTTTGGGATCCTTCAACGTTTGGGATCCTCCAGCCCTTGGGATTCCCCAATTTAGGGGTTTTCCAATCAATTTTTGGGATCCTCCAATCCTTGGGATCCTCCAATTTCAGGGATCTTCCAACCAATCTGTGGGATCCTCCAACGTTTGGGATCACCCAACCCTTGGGATCACCCAACCCTCGGGATCATCCCTGGAATCCCACAACCAATCTGTGGGATCCTTCACAACTTGGGATCACCCAACCCTTGGGATTCCCCAATTTCAGGGATTTTCCAATCAATTTTTGGGATCCTCCAACCCCTGGGATCATCCAATTTCAGGGATTCTCCAGCCAATCTTTGGATCCTTCAACGTCTGGGATCCTCCAACCCTTGGGATCCCCCAATTCCGGGGATTCTCCAACCAACTTTTGGGATCCCCCGACCCAAATCCCACCCCACACCCCAACCAATCTTTGGGAAGTTTTGCAAATTTTTGGGGATTTTTTGCAAATTTTTACAGCTTTTGGGACGTTTTTTGCAAACTTCGGTGAATTTTTTGCAATTTTGGGGAATTTTCAGCAATTTTTGGAAAACTTTTGGGAATTTTTGCAGATTTTTGGGGGCATTTTTTGCAAATTTTTAGAGATTTTTGGATTTCTTTTGCAAGCTTTTGGCAACTTCGGGAAATTTTTGGGAACCTTTGGAAATTTTGGCGATTTTGGGGGAATTTTGGGGATTTTTTGCTAATTTTTAGTAGTTTTTGCAGATTTTTGGTAAATTTTGTGTATTTTTTGGAATTTGGTGGAATTTGGAGGAATTTTTTGCAAATTTTTGGTACTTTTTCCAAATTCTTGCCAAATTTTACATATTTTTTGCAATTTGGGGAAATTTTTTACAAATATTTGGAAAGGTTTGCAAAATTTTGGTAAATTTCACCTTTTTTTGCAATTTGGGGGAATTTGGGGAAAATTTTGGGGAAAATTTTGGGGAATTTTTTTGCAAATTTTTGGGCATTTTCACATATTTTTGGTAAATTTTTCGTATTTTTAGTAAATTCAGGGGAATTTCTGGGGGAATTTTGGGGAATTTTTCTTAATTTTTGCGAATTTTTGGTAAATTTTATGTATTTTTAGTAAATTTGGGGGAATTTTTAGGGGGAATTTTTGTAAAACTTTGGTAAAATTTACTTTTTTTTTGGCAATTTGGGAGAACCTGGGGAAAACTTTGGGGAATTTTCCCAAATTTTGGCTGTTTTCCCCTCTTTTCACCCAATTTGCCCCATTTTTGGTCAATCTGGGGGGGATTTTGGGGGGAATTTTTGCAAAACTTCAGTGAACTTCACTTTTTTTTGGGGGGGGAGAACCTGGGGAAAACTCGGGAATTTTTTTCCAAATTTTGGCATTTTGACCTATTTTTGGCCGGTTTTCCCTCTTTTCGGCCGATTTCCCGCATTTTTGGTCAATCTGGGGGGATTTGGGGAGATTTGGGGGATTTTGGAGGGATTTTTGGAGGGATTTTGGGGGATTTGGGGGGGATTTGGGGAGGATTTGGGGGGATTTTGGGGGGGATTTGAGGGAGATTTGGAGGGATTTGGGGGGGATTTTTGGAGAGATTTTTGGAGAGATTTGGGGGATTTTGGGGGGATTTTGGGGAGATCTGGGGGGATTTTTAGAGGGATTTTTGGGGGGATTTTTGGAGGGATTTTGGGGGGATTTGGGGGGGATTTGGGGGGATTTTTGGAGGGGGGATTTGGGGGGGATTTGGGGGGGATTTGGGGGGATTTGGAGGGATTTTGGAAGATTTGGGGGGATTTGGGGGCATTTGGGGGGGATTTGGGGGGGATTTTGGAGGATTTGGGGGCATTGGGGGGATTTTGTGGGATTTGGGGGGATTTTTGGAGGGATTTGGGGGGGATTTGGGGGATTTTGTGGGATTTTGTGGGGGATTTTGTGGGATTTTGGGGGGATTTTTGGAGGGATTTTGGAGGGATTTTGGAGGATTTGGGGGCATTGGGGGGATTTTTGGGGGATTTTGGGAGGATTTTGTGGGATTTTGGGGGATTTTTGGGGGATTTGGGAGGATTTTGTGGGATTTTGGGGGGATTTTGGGGGATTTTGGGGGATTTTGGGGGGATTTTGGAGGGATTTTTGGAGGGATTTTGGGGGGGATTTTGGGGGAATTTTGGAGGATTTTGGGGGGATTTGGGGGGATTTGGGGGGATTTGGGGGAGGATTTAGGGGAGGATTTAGGGGGAGGATTTGGGGGGATTTTGGGGGGGATTTGGGAGGGATTTTTGGAGGGATTTGCGGGGATTTTGGAGAATTTGGGGGCATTGGGGGGATTTGGGGGAATTTTGGAGGATTTGGGGGAATTTTGGAGGATTTGGGGGGGATTTTGGGGGGATTTGGGGGGATTTGGGAGGATTTTGGGGGATTTTGTGGGATTTGTGGGATTTTGTGGGATTTGGGGGGATTTTGGAGGATTTGAGAGGATTTTGTGGGATTTTGGGGGGGATTTTGGGGGGGATTTTGGAGGGGATTTTGGAGGGGATTTTGGAGGGGATTTTGGAGGGGATTTTGGAGGGATTTTGGAGGGATTTGGGGAGATTTGGGGGGATTTGGGAGGATTTTGTGGGATTTTGTGGGATTTTGTGGAATTTTGTAGGATTTTGAGGGATTTGGGGCTGACCTGTAGCAGAGGCTGTCGGAGCAGGGCTGGTGGGCGCGCACGATGATGAAGACGTGCTGGAAGTGCGAGCGCACGCCCTGCGGCGTGAAGGGCAGCGCGCCCGGCTCCTGGAAGATGATGGTGACGATGTCGTTGCCGATGTGGCGCTTCCGGAGCAGCTGCGGGGCCGGCGGCGTTTGGGGGAGGGGGGAAAAGAAACGACAAAAGGAATTGCGGTGGGAGGAAGGTTTGGGATGGGTCAGCTCGGGGGAGGCTGCAGGACTTGGGAAGGCTCAGCCAAGCTTGGGGATCCTTCAACCCTTGGGATCCTCCAACCCTTGGGATCCTCCACCCAACCCTTGGGATCCTCCACCCAACCCTTGGGATCCTTCAACCCTTGGGATCCTCCAACCAACCCTTGGGATCCTCCAACCAACCCTTGGGAACCTCCACCCAACCCCTGGGATCCTCCACCCAACCCTTGGGATCCTCCACCCAACCCTTGGGAACCTCCACCCAACCCTTGGGATCCTCCACCCAACCCTTGGGATCCTCCACCCAACCCTTGGGATCCTCCACCCAACCCTTGGGATCCTCCACCCAACCCTTGGGAACCTCCTCCCAACCCTTGGGATCCTCCTCCCAACCCTTGGGAACCTCCTCCCAACCCTTGGGATCCTCCACCCAACCCTTGGGATCCTCCACCCAACCCTTGGGATCCTCCACCCAACCCTTGGGAACCTCCAGCAACCCTTGGGATCCTCCAGCAACCCTTGGGATCCTCCACCCAACCCTTGGGAACCTCCACCCAACCCCTGGGATCCTCCACCCAACCCCTGGGATCCTCCACCCAACCCTTGGGATCCTCCAACTCCTGGGAGCACCCAACCCTTGGGATCCCTCAGCTTCTGGGAGCACCCAACCCTTGGGATCATCCAATTTTTGGGATCCTCCAATCCTTGGGACCACCCGATCCTTGGGATCCTCCAACCAACCCATGGAATCCTTCAACCCCTGGGATCATCCAACTCCTGGGACCACCCAACCCTTGGGATCCCTCAGCTTCTGGGGCCACCCAACCCTTGGGTTCCCTGATTTCAGGGATCCTCCAACCCTTGGGATCATCATCATCATCATCATCATCATCAACTCCTGGGATCCTCCAACCCTTGACATCCTCAAAACTTGGGATCATCCAACCCTTGGGATCCCTCAGCTTCTGGGACCACCCAACCCTTGGGATCATCCAACTCCTGGGACCACCCAACCCTTGGGATCCTCCAATTTCTGGGATCCTCCAACCCTTGAGATCCTCCATCCAACCCCTGGGATCCTCCAACTTCTGAGACCACCCAACCCTTGGGATCATCCAATTTCAGGATTCTCCAACCCTTGGGATTATCCAGTCCTTGGGACCATCCAACCCTTGGGATCCCTCAGCTTCTGGGAGCACCCAACCCTTGGGATCCTCCAACTCCTGGGAGCACCCAACCCTTGGGACCACCCAACCCTTGGGATCTCCTAATTCTTGGAACCCTTCAACCCTTGGGATCCTTCAACCTTTGGGATCCTCCAAGTCCTGGGATCATCCAAGTCCTGGGATCCCTTCAACCTTTGGGATCCTTCAACCCTTGGGATCTCCCAACTCTCAGAATCCCTCAGCTCTTGGATCCCTTCAGCCCTTGGGACCACCCAGCCCTTGGGAGCACCCAACCCTTGGGAGCACCCAACCCTTGGGAGCACCCAGCCCTTGGGACCACCCAACCCTTGGGAGCACCCAACCCTTGGGAGCACCCAACCCTTGGGAGCACCCAACCCTTGGGACCACCCGACTCTCGGTGGGCAGAGGAGCCGGGGGTGCCGGGGCGGTACCTGCTGGCGGTTGTTGGGCGTGTAGGGCAGCATGGTGGACACGTGGAACATGATCTCGTAGTCCTGGTAGGTGGTGTAGAGCGAGTGCGTGCCCGTGGAGTCGGCTGCGGAGAACCGGCAGGAGCCGAGCCGGTGAAACCCCGGGAAGTCCCAAAGGTCACTCCCGGTGTCCCACCTGGCACCACCCCACGCTTGGGAGCCTCGGACCTTTGGGATCCCCCAGCTCTTGGAATCCGTTCCTGGAATTCTTCAACTCTTGGGAACCTTCAACTCTTGGGACCACCCAACCCTTGGGATCTCCCAGCTCTTGGAACCCTTCAACCTTTGGGATCCTTCAACCCTTGGGATCCTTCAACCCTTGGGATCTCCCAGCTCTTGGAACCCTTCAACCTTTGGGATCTCCCAACTCTTGGAATCCCTCAACTCTTGGATCCCTTCAACCTTTGGGATCCTTCAACCTTTGGGATCATCCAAGTCCTGGGATCCTCCAAGTCCTGGGATCCTTCAACCTTTGGGATCCTTCAAGCCTTGGGATCTCCCAACTCTCGGGATCCCTCAACTCTTGGATCCCTTCAACCTTTGGGATCTCCCAACTCTCGGAACCCCCCAACCCTCGGGATCCCCCAGCCTTCGGGATCTCCTGGTGAAATCCCAAACTCCAGGACCACCCCGGGATCCCCAGGCTCACTCTTGGTATCCAACGGCGAAGGATTTGAGGGAAACCTTCTCCCCCGGGAGGTTCCAACTCTTGGGATCCTTCAGCCCTTGGCACCCTTTGACCCTTGGGATTCCCCAGCTCTTGGAATCCATTCCTGGAATTCTTCAACCCTTGGGAACCTTCAACTCTTGGGACCACCCAACCCTTGGGACCCCTCAGCTCTTGGATCCCTTCAACCTTTGGGATCGCTCAACCCTTGGGATCTCCCAACCCTTGGAACCCTTCAACTTTTGGGATCCTTCAACCCTTGGGATCTCCCAGCTCTTGGATCCCTTCAACCTTTGGGATCCTTCAACCCTTGGTATCTCCCAACTCTTGGAACCCCCCAACCCTCGGGACCCCCCAGCCCTCGGGATCTCCCGGTGAAATCCCAAACTCCAGGACCACCCCGGGATCCCCAGGCTCACTCTTGGTGTCCAACGGCGAAGGATTTGAGGGAAACCTTCTCCCCCAGGAGGTTCCAACTCTTGGGATCCTTCAGCCCTTGGCACCCTTTGACCTTTGGGATCCCCCAGCTCTTGGAATCCATTCCTGGAATTCTTCAACCCTTGGGAACCTTCAACTCTTGGGACCACCCAACCCTTGGGATCCCTCAACTCTTGGATCCCTTCAACCTTTGGGATCCTTCAACCCTTGGGATCCCTCAACTCTTGGATCCCTTCAACCTTTGGGATCCTTCAACTCTTGGATCCCTTCAACCTTTGCGATCCTTCAACCCTTGGGATCCTTCAACCTTTGGGATCATCCAAGTCCTGGGATCCTTCAAGCCTTGGGATCTCCCAACTCTCAGAATCCCTCAACTCTTGGATCCCTTCAACCTTTGGGATCCCTCAACTCTTGGGACCATCCAACCCTTGGGATCTCCCAACCCTTGGAACCCTTCAGCCTTTGGGATCCTTCAACCCTTGGGATCTCCCAGCTCTTGAGATCCTTCAACTCTTGGGATCTCCCAACTCTTGGATCCCTTCAACCTTTGGGATCCCTCAACTCTTGGGATCCCTCAACTCTTGGATCCCTTCAACCTTTGGGATCTCCCAACTCATGGAACCCCCCAACCCTCGGGATCTCCCGGTGAAATCCCAAACTCCAGGAGCACCCCGGGATCCCCAGGCTCACTCTTGGTGTCCAACAGCGAAGGATTTGAGGGAAACCTTCTCCCCCGGGAGGTTCCAACTCTTGGGATCCTTCAGCCCTTGGCACCCTTTGACCCTTGGGATCCCCCAGCTCTTGGAATCCATTCCTGGAATTCTTCAACCCTTGGGATCCCTCAACTCTTGGATCCCTTCAACCTTTGGGATCCTTCAACTCTTGGGACCATCCAACCCTTGGAACCCTTCAGCCTTTGGGATCCTTTAATTCTTGGGATCTCCCAGCTCTTGGAATCCCTCAACTCTTGGATCCCTTCAACCTTTGGGATCCCTCAATTCTTGGATCCCTTCAACCTTTGGGATCCTTCAACTCTTGGATCCCTTCAACCTTTGGGATCCTTCAACTCTTGGATCCCTTCAACCTTTGGGATCCTTCAACTCTTGGATCCCTTCAGCCTTTGGGATCCTTAAACCTTTGGGATCCCCCAACTCTTGGATCCCTTCAGCCTTTGGGATCCTTCAACCCTTGGGATCTCCCAGCTCCTGGATCCCTTCAACCATTGGGATCCTTCAACTCTTGGATCCCTTCAACCTTTGGTATCTCCCAACCCTCGGGACCCCCCAGCCCTCGGGATCTCCTGGTGAAATCCCAAACTCCAGGACCCCCCCGGGGTGCCCAGGCTCACTCTTGGTGTCCAGCTGCGCCGCGTATTTGGTGAAGGACTTGAGGGAGACCTTCTCCCCCAGGAGGCTGAGGAACTCGTCCAGCGCGGGCCCGGCGGCCTCGTTGTTGTACATCTCCTCCTCCGAGCTCTGCCCGGCCTTGCAGTACAGGATCCCCACCTTGTGCCGCCGGCACAGCTGCGGGGAGCGGCAAGGTGGGAAACCCCCCCAAAAATCCCAAAAATCCCCCAAAATCCCGGGAATTCTCAGCGTCTCAGCCAGCCTGAGCAGCTGCTCGGGGACCTTGGGTGTGGCAATCCCAGAAAGCCCCAAATCCCAAGAGTTCACCCCAAATCCCAGGAATTCCTCAAATCCCAGAAACCCCCAAATCCCAGGAATTCCCCCAAATCCCCAAAACCTCCCAGTCCCGGGAATCCCTCAACCCTTGGAATCCCTCAAATCCTTCTAAAAATCTCCTCAAAAAAAAAAAAAAACCACAAAAAAACCAAAAAATCTCAAAAAATTCCAAAAAAATCCCCAAAAATCCCAGGAATTTCTCAAATCCCCGAAACCTCCCAGTCCTGGGAATCCTTCAACCCTTGGAACCCCCTAAAAATCCCAAGAAAAATCCCCTAAAAAATCCCCAAAAATTAAAAAAAAAAAAAAAAACCTCGCAAAAATCCCCCAAAATTCCAAAATAAATCCCAAGAAATCCCCAAAAATCCCCAAAAAATCCCAGAAATTCCCCCCTAAATCCCAGGAATTGCCCCAAAATCCCAGGAATTCCTCAAATCCCAGGAATCTTCCAGTCCTGGGAATCTCTCAACCCTTGGAATCCTTCAAATCCTCCTCAAAATCTCCCGAAAAATCCCCCAAAAGTCCCAAAAATCCAAAAAATATCCTGAAAAATCCCAAAAAATTCCCAAAAAAATCCAAAAAAATCCCAAAAAATCCTGGGAGTTCTCACCCCCTGCTCGTCCAGCTTGAGCAGCTGCTCGGGGACCTTGGGTGAGGCAATCCCAGAAACCCCCAAATCCCAGAGACCCCAAATCCCAGGAATTCCCCCCAAATCCCAGGAATTGCCCCCAAATCCCAGGAATTGCCCTAAATCCCAGAAACCCCCAAATCCCAGGAATTGCCCCAAAATCCCAGGAATCTCTCAACCCTTGGAATCCTCAAATCCTCCGAAAAATCTCCCCAAAAATCCCCCAAAAGTCCCTAAAAATAAAAAAAAAATCCTGAAAAATCCCCAAAAATTCCCAAAAAAATCCCAAAAAATCCCCAAAAATCCCGGGAACTCTCACCCCCTGCTCGTCGAGCTTGAGCAGCTGCTCGGGGACCTTGGGCGAGGCAATCCCAGAAACCCCCAAATCCCAGAGACCCCCAAATCCCAGGAATTGCCCCCAAATCCCAGGAATTGCCCCCAAATCCCAGGAATTGCCCTAAATCCCAGAAACCCCCAAATCCCAGGAATTGCCCCCAAATCCCAGGAATTGCCCCCAAATCCCAGGAATCTTCCAGTCCTGGGAATCCCTCAAATCCTCCTCAAAATCCCCCCAAAAATCCCCCAAAAATCCCCAAAAATCCAAAAAACATCCCAAAAAATCCCAAAAAATCCCCAAAAATTCCCCCAAAAAATCCCCAAAAATTCCCAAATAAATCCCAAAAAATCCCCGAAAACCCCGGGAACTCTCACCCCCTGCTCGTCGAGCTTGAGCAGCTGCTCGGGCACCTTGGGCGAGGCCAGCGCCAGGCGCAGGCAGTGCGTGTTCAGCTCGGGGATGACGAACTCGAGGACGTCGCGCAGCGGGAGCCCGCGCAGGGAGCCGGCCTTGGCCGTGCTGGGCGTGGCGTCCTCCAGGATGGAGCCGCGCAGCGTCACCAGCTGGGAGCCGGCAACGAACCGGGAACAAACCGGGAACAAACCGGGAAAACACCGGGATCAGCCGCGCGGGGAGAGCGGCAAACGCAGGGGAAGGGTTGGGGGTACGGGGGGGGGTTGTGTGAAGGGGGTTGGTCCCGAAATTGTGGGGGTTTGATCTGGGAATGGAGGGGATTTTATCCCGAAATTGTGGGGGTTTTGTCCTGGAATTGTGGGGATTTGATCCCAAAATAGTGGGAATTTTATCCTGAAATTGTGGGGATTTGATCTGGGAATGGAGGGGATTTTATCCCGAAATTGTGGGGGTTTTGTCCTGGAATTGTGGGGATTTGATCTGGGAATGGAGGGGATTTTATCCTGAAATTGTGGAGGTTTTGTCCTGGAATTGTGGGGATTTGATCCCAAAACAGTGGGAATTTTATCCTGAATTTGAGGGGGTTTTGTCCCGGAATTGTGGGGATTTGATCTGGGAATGGAGGGGATTTTATCCTGAAATTGTGGGGGTTTTGTCCTGGAATTGTGGGGATTTGATCCCAAAATAGTGGGAAATTTATCCTGAAATTGTGGGGGTTGTACCCTGAAATTGTGGGGGTTTGATCTGGGAATGGAGGGGATTTTATCCCGAAATTGTGGGAATTTTATCCTGAAATTGTGGGGATTTGATCTGGGAATGGAGGGGATTTTATCCCGAAATTGAGGGGGTTTTGTTCTGGAATTGTGGGGATTTGATCCCAAAACAGTGGGAATTTTATCCTGAATTTGAGGGGGTCTTGTCCCGGAATTGTGGGGATTTGATCTGGGAATGGAGGGGATTTTATCCCGAAATTGTGGAGGTTTTGTCCTGGAATTGAGGGGATTTGATCTGGGAATGGAGGGGATTTTATCCCGAAATTGTGGGGGTTTTGTCCTGGAATTGTGGGGATTTGATCCAAAACAGTGGGAATTTTATCCTGAATTTGTGGGGGTTTTGTCCTGGAATTGTGGGGATTCGATCCCAAAACAGTGGGAATTTTATCCTGAAATTGTGGGGGTTGTACCCTGAAATTGAGGGAGTCTTGTTCTGAAATTGTGAGAATTTTACCCTGAAATTGTGGGGATTTGATCTGGGAATGGAGGGGATTTTATCCTGAATTTGAGGCAATTTTATCTGGGAGTTGTGGGAATTTTATCTGGGAACTGTGGGAATTTTATCCTAAAATTGTGGGGATTTTATCCAGGATTGGAGGGAATTTTATCTGGGAATTGAGGGGGTTTTGTCCTGAAATTGTGGGAATTTGATCCTGAATTTGTGAGAATTTTATCTGGGAATTGAGGGAATTTTATCCTGAAATTGAGGGAATTTTATCCTGAAATTGTGGGGGTTTTGTCCTGGAATTGTGGGGATTTGATCTGGGAATGGAGGGGATTTTATCCCGAAATTGAGGGGGTTTTGTCCTGGAATTGTGGGGATTTGATCCCAAAACAGTGGGAATTTTATCCTGAAATTGAGGGGGTTGTACTCTGAAATTGAGGGAGTCTTGTTCTGAAATTGTGGGAATTTTATCCCGAAATTGTGGGGATTTGATCTGGGAATGGAGGGGATTTTATCCTGAATTTGAGGCAATTTTATCTGGGACTTGTGGGAATTTTATCTGGGAATCGTGGGAATTTCATCCTGAAATTGTGGGAATTTTATCCGGAAATTGTGGGGACTTTATCTGGGAATTGTGGGGATTTTATCCCAAAATTGAGGGAGTTTTATTCTGAAATTGTGGGAATTTTATCTGGGAACTGTGAGAATTTTATCCTAAAATTGTGGGAATTTTATCCTGAAATTGAAGGGGTTTTACCCCAAAACTGTGGGAGTTTTGTTCTGAAATTGTGGGGACTTTATCTGGGAATGGAGGGAATTTTATCTCAGAATTGAGGGAATTTTATCCCAAAATTGTGGGAATTTTACCCTGAATTTGTGGGGATTTTATCTGGGAATTGAAGGATTTGACCCCGAAATTGCAGGAATTTTATCCTGAAGTTACAGGAACTTCATCCTGAAATTGTGGGGATTTTATCCCAAAATTGAGGGAATTTTATCCTGAATTTGTGGGGATTTTATCCTGAATTTGAGGGATTCCACTCCAAAATAATGAGAATTTCACACCAAAATTGAGGGGTTTAACTCCAAGTTTGTAGGAATTCTCTCCCAAAACCGCGGGCACTTCATCCCAAATTCACAGGAATTTCCTCCCCAAACTGAGGAATTTCCTCCCCAAACTGAGGAATTTCCTCCCCGAACCCTCAGAGCCGGAGCGCGAGCGGCTCGGGAGCTCCTGGGAATTCCTGTGGGATGAGCCCCCCAACCCCACAGCACCGGGGGAATCTGGGGAATTAAATCCCCAATCCCCAATTTCCTGAGGGGGGAGAAACCCCCAAATCCCAGATTCTGGGCTGGGGGCACCCCTGGGATTTGGGCATCTCTGGGATTGGGCAAAATCCAATTTTCACAGAGGGAATTTTCTCCTTTTCCCCGATTTCCCCAAATCCCAGTTTTTCCAGGAATTCCGGGCCAGATCCGCTCTCCTCTGACCCAGAACCGGATCTGACCAAAACCTCATTTCAACCACGAAAAATCCGATTTTAGGGAGGGAATTGTCCCGATTTCCCCCCGTTTCTGAGGCTCCCCAAATCGCAGGAATTTGGGGAATGTTTTTCCCGGGAATCCCGGGATTTTCCGGAGGGATGTGGGGCCTTTGGGACCTGGCTGGTGCGGAAGATGAGGCGGTGCTGGAACTGGGGGCCGTGCTCCGAGGGCTCCTCCAGCTTCTCCCGGCGGATGCTGACGGCCACCGGGCCCAGCTTCTCGTCCAGGCCGAAATAGTTGGAATGTTCTGGGGGGGAAAAGTGGGAAAACCGGGAATTTGGGGGGGGGAAATGGGAATTTGGGGGAGAAAAGTGGGAATTTGGGGGAGAAAAGCGGGAAAAATGGGAATTTGGGAGGGAAAAATGGGAATTTGGGAGGGAAAAATGGGAATTTGGGGGAGAAAAGTGGGAAAAATGGGAATTTGGGAGGGAAAAGTGGGAATTTGGGAGGGAAAAGTGGGAAAAATGGGAATTTGGAGGGGGGAAGTAGGAAAAAAGGGAATTTGGGGGAGAAAAGGGGGAAAATGGGAATTTGGGAGGCAGAAATGGGAAAAATGGGGATTTGGAGGGGGAAATGGGAATTTGGGGGAGAAAGTGGGAATTTGGGGAAGAAAAGTGTGGAAAACGGGGATTTGGGAGGAAAAAATGGGGATTGGGAGGGAAAAATGGGGATTTGAGAGGGAAAAACAGGGATTTGGGAGGGAAAAGTGTGAAAAATGGGGATTTGAGAGGGAAAAATGGGGATTTGAGAGGGAAAAATGGGGATTTGAGAGGGAAACGGGAGAGAAAATGGGGAAAATTCAGGAAAAAACCGGGGAAAGTCAGGAAAAAACGGGAGGAATTGGGAAAAGAGGGAAACTGGAGGAGGCTCAGAAGCCGGGAATGCAGGAACTCGGGCTCCGGGCCCCGATCCCACCCCCCGAACCCCCCCGAGCCCCCCGCACCTTTGCCCTGGGAGCAGCAGGGAATGCAGGAACCCCCCGAGCCCCCCGCACCTTTGCCCTGGGAGCAGCAGGGAATGCAGGAACCCCCCGAACCCCCAATCCCCGCACCTTTGCCCCGGGAGAAGCAGGGAATGCAGGAACCCCCCGAGCCCCCCGCACCTTTGCCCTGGGAGCAGCAGGGAATGCAGGAACCCCCCGAGCCCCCCGAGCCCCCCGCACCTTTGCCGTGGGAGAAGCAGGGAATGCAGGAACCCCCCAAACCCCCCCGAGCTCCCCGCACCTTTGCCCTGGGAGCAGCAGGGAATGCAGGAACCCCCCGAGCCCCCCGCACCTTTGCCGTGGAAGTACTCGCGGTAGTAGCGCGCCCCCAGGTCCGCGTGCTCCACGCTGTAGCTGCGCAGCCGCTCGGGGTCCCGCAGCTGCTCCCGGGGCAGCTCCAGCACCGAAACGCCGGCGTTGCTGGGCTTGCCCGGGGGCCCGCACTCCGGGAAGCAGCCGGGCCCGGCCGGGAAGCAGCCGGGGGACGAGCGGGAGAAGCTGACGTCGCGCTCGCCGCAGCCGCCGCCGATCTCGTTGCGGAAGTGCGGGCAGCTGAGGAGCAGCTCGTTGCTGGTGTTGTCGCCCAGGTCCTGCTCCAAGTTCTCCTTGCAGTTCAGGTCCTCGGTGCTGGAGAAGGCGGGGTCGGAGCCAGCCGAGGCGGCCGAGGCGCCGGTGGTGGTGTTGCGGCGCTGGGCGCCGGCGGCTCCCGGCGATACGGCCTCGAAGAAAATGCTCTGCACGTCGAAGTGAGCGAAGCTCTTCCGGCAAATCCAGGATTTGCCCGGCTCGGCGAGGCCGCGGGGCTCCTCGGGCTCTTTGGGCTCCGACTCGTGCCGGGGGTTCCGGAGCTTTCTGAAGATGGATTCGTCGTTCCTCAGGCAGCGCCGGCGCGGCTTCTCCTTACCCGGAGCAGCGGCTTCGTCCCGGCTCTCGGCTTTGCCGAGCTCGGGTTTCTTAGCGCGGAACTCGTTGAGCATCTCGAAGAAGCTCTGCTCGGGGATGCCCTGCACGTCGATGCTGGAGGTGCTGCCGTACTCCCGGAAGAGCCCGGCCCCGGGGCCGCCGCCGCCGCCGCCGCCACCGCCGCTCGGCAGCTCCTCGGGGTCGCACTCGCTCAGCGTCACCTCGCTGCTGCTGCGCTGCCTCAGCGGCATTGCCGGGAATCCTTCCTGGAATTCCGCCTCCTTGGAGAGCGCCGGCAGCCGCCGCGCCGGCCGCAGCGCGCCTTTGAAGGGCGATTGGCCGCCGGGGAGCGGCCGGGAGCTGCCGCTGCCGCTGCCCGGCCCGGAGGGATCCTTGGAGGGGCGCGGCGGCCACTCGGCCACGCGGGCTCGGACCCCCATCCTGGGCACGCTGGGGACGCTCTCGGGCCGCGGGGGGGTTCATGGTCCGGGGGGATCCCGGGGGGGTCACGGGGGGGCCCAGGAGGGTCACGGGGAGCCGGGGAAGGAGCCCCGGGTGCGGCCGGGGGCTCCCGGGGGAGCCGGGGAGGGAGCCCCGGGTGAGGCCGAGGGGTCCCGGGGGTCCCAGGAAGAAGCTCCGGGTGCGGCCGGAGGGTCCCGGGGGTCCTGGGGAGGGAGCCCGGGGGGTCCCGGGGGTCACGGGGGGTCCCGGGAAGGAGCCCCGGGGTGCGGCCGGGGGGGTCCCGGGGGTCCCAGGAAGGAGCCCCGGGGTGAGGCCGGGGGGTCCCGAGGGGTCCTGGGGGTCCCGGGAAGCGGCCCCGGGGTGCGGCCGGGGGGTCCCGGGGGTCCCGGGGGTCACGGGCAGCCCGGGAAGGAGCCCCAGGTGCGGCCGGGGGGTCCCGGGGGTCACGGGCAGCCCGGGAAGCGGCCCCGGGTGCGGCCGGGGGGTCCCGGGGGGTCCCGGGGGTCACGGGAAGGAGCCCCGGAGGGTCCCGGGGGTCACGGGCAGCCCGGGAAGCGGCCCCGGGTGCGGCCGGCGGGGCCGGCGGGGCGGCGGCGGCGGCGCATGGTCCGAGATCTGCGGAGAGAGGAGAGGAGAGGAGAGATCAGTGGGAAAACAAAGTTACAGCGAAAATTCTGGGGTTAAAACAGCGGGAAAATGTGAAAAAATTCCTTCAAGAATCGGGGGTTGGAGCTCCAAAATTGGGGATTTTTAGGAAAATTCTGGGATTAAAAAAGTGGAAAATGTGAAAAAAAAAATCCTTCAAAAGCCCCAAAAACTGGGAATTGGGAGGAAAATTCTGGGATAAAAAAAAAAGTGGGAAAAAGTGAAAAAAAAATTCCTTCAAAAATCGGGAATTTTAGGAAAATTCTGGGATTAAAAAAGCGGGAAAAGGTGAAAAAATTTCCTTCAAGAATCGGGGTTTGGAGCCCCAAAATTGGGGATTTGAAGGAAAATTCTGGAATAAAAAAAGCAGGGAAAAGTGAAAAAAAAAAATCCTCAAAAATCGGGAATTTTAGGAAAATCCTGGGATTAAAAAAGCGGGAAAAGGTGAAAAAAAAAATCCTTCAAAAATCGGGAATTTTAGGAAAATTCTGGGATAAAAAAGTGGGAAAAGGTGAAAAAAAATTCTTCAAAAATCAGAATTTGGAAGCCCCAAAATTGGGGATTTGAAGGAAAATTCTGGAATAAAAAAAAGCGGGAAAATGTGAAAAAAGTCCTTCAAAAATCGGGGTTTGGAGCCCCAAAATTGGGGATTTGAAGGAAAATTCTGGAATAAAAAATGCGGGGAAAATGTGAAAAAAAAATCCTTCAAAAGCCCCAAAAATTGGGAATTGGAAGGAAAATTCTGGGATAAAAAATGTGGGGAAAAGGTGAAAAAAAATCCTTCAAAAATCGGGAATTTTAGGAAAATTCTGGGATAAAAAAAGTGGGAAAAGGTGAAAAAAAATTCTTCAAAAATCAGAATTTGGAAGCCCCAAAATTGGGGATTTGAAGGAAAATTCTGGAATAAAAAAATTGGGAAAATGTGAAAAAAGTCCTTCAAAAATTGGGGTTTGGAGCCCCAGAATTGGGGATTTGAAGGAAAATTCTGGAATAAAAAATGCGGGAAAATGTGAAAAAAAAATCCTTGAAAAGCCCCAAAAATTGGGAATTGGGAGGAAAATTCTGGGATAAAAAAGGCGGGGAAAAGTGAAGAAAAAAATCCGTCAAAAATCGGGAATTTTAGGAAAATCCTGCGATTAAAAAAGCGGGAAAAGGTGAAAAAAATCCTTCAAAAATCGGGGTTTGGAGCCCCAAAATTGGGGGTTTTTAGGAAAATCCCGAAATTGCCGGAAGCTGAACCCAGCCCTTCCCAGGCCGGACATCAACCCCAGGGATTTAATCATTAACTCCCCGAGTTTTAATTAATCCCAGGAATTTTTAACCCTTTCCACCCCATGGCCTGACCTCGCCGTAATTAAAACTTAACGAGTTTTTAATGAGAGAGCTTTAATTACGCTGAAAAACAAACAAACAAACAAAAAAGGATAAAAACACCAAAAAAAAAAGGGGGGAAAGAGGAGAAACGAGCCCGAAAAGAGCAGCAATTCAAGAGTTAATTAACGAAGGAGGGGTTCCATCGCTGATTAATTAATGAGGGATTAACGGGGGCTCATCCTAATTAATAATTAAAAACAAAAACGGGAAAAAAGCTGGAAAAACCGGGCCGGAGCCCAGGCGGGCCCTGCCGGGGCTCCATCTGATGGCGCCGCCTTCATTAAGGTTAATTAGCGCCCAACCCTCATCAGAGCTCGAGAATGAATTCCCGGCCCGAAATCCCGGGATTCCGGCCCAAGGGGAGGGGCCGGCGCTCGCTCATTAATTAAGGGAGGCTCCGCCCCCCGTCGGTTAATTGGGTTCCTTCATTAAGGATTCCCGAAGGAGCGCGGGAGTTCCCGGGGAGTTCGGGGTTGGAAACGGGAATCGGCGGGAAATGGGAATTCTGTGCTCGGGGGCTTCCAGGATTGTTTTTTTTTCCAAGGATTTTTTTTTCCAAGGATTTTTTTTTTTCCCAGGATTATTTTTTCCCCAGGATTATTTTTCCCTAGGATTTTTTTTCCAGGAGTTTTTTTCCCAGGATTTTTTTTCCAGGATTATTTTTCCCCAGGATTTTTTTTCCCAGGATTTTTTTTCCAGGATTATTTTTTCCCAGGATTTTTTTTCCCCGGTTTTTTTTCCCTGATTATTTTTCTCAGGATTTTTTTTTCCAGGATTTTTTTTCCCAGGAGTTTTTTTCCCTGATTATTTTTCCTAGGATTTTTTTCCCCCGGATTTCTTTTTCCCTGATTATTTTTTTCCAGGATTTTTTTTTCTCAGGATTTTTTTTTTCTCAGGATTTTTTTTTTCCAAGGATTATTTTTTTCCAGGATTATTTTTTTCCAAGGATTATTTTTTTCCCTGATTATTTTTTTCCAGGATTTTTTTTTCTCAGGATTTTTTTTCTCAGGATTTTTTTTTTCCAGGATTATTTTTTTCCAAGGATTATTTTTTTCCAAGGATTATTTTTTTCCAAGGATTATTTTTTTCCAGGATTTTTTTTTCCCAGGATTTTTTTTTCCAGGATTTTTTTCCCAGGATTTTTTTTCCAGGATTTTTTTTCCAGGATTATTTTTTTCCAGGATTTTTTTTCCCAGGATTATTTTCCCCAGGATTCTTTTTTCCAGGAGTTTTGGGGTCTTTTTCCCAGGATTTTTTTCCCCGGATTATTTTTCCCCAGGATTTTTTTTTCCAGGATTTTTTTCCAGGATAATTTTTTCCCAGGATTTTTTTCCCCAGATTTTTTCCCCCAGGATTTTTTTTCCAGGAGTTTTTTTTTTTTTTTTCCCCAGGATTTTTTTTCCCCCGGATTTCTTTTTCCCTGATTATTTTTTTTCCCGGATTATTTTTTCCAGGATTTTTTTTTCCTGGAGTTTTTTTTTCTCAGGATTATTTTTCCCCAGGATTCTTTTTTCCAGGAGTTTTGGGGGTTTTTTTTCCCAAGATTTTTTTTCCCAGGATTTTTTTTTCCCCGTATTTCTTTTTCCCGGATTATTTTTCCCAGGATTATTTTTCCCAGGATTATTTTCCCCAGGATTCTTTTTTCCAGGAGTTTTGGTTTTCTTTTTTCCCAGGATTTTTTCCCCAGGATTTTTTTTTCCAGGATTTTTTTTCCCAGGATTTTTTTTCCAGGATTTTTTTTCCAGGATTATTTTTTTCCAGGATTTTTTTTCCCAGGATTATTTTTCCCCAGGATTCTTTTTTCCAGGAGTTTTGGGGTTTTTTTCCCAGGATTTTTTTCCCCGGATTATTTTTCCCCAGGATTTTTTTTTCCAGGATTTTTTTCCAGGATTATTTTTTCCCAGGATTTTTTTTCCCCCGGATTTCTTTTTCCCTGATTATTTTTTCCAGGATTTTTTTTCCAGGATTTTTTTTTCCTGGAGTTTTTTTTTCCTCAGGATTATTTTTCCCCAGGATTCTTTTTTCCAGGAGTTTTGGGATTTTTTTTCCCCGGATTATTTTTCCCCAGGATTTTTTTTTCCAGGATTTTTTTCCAGGATTATTTTTTCCCAGGATTTTTTTCCCCAGATTTTTTCCCCCAGGATTTTTTTTTCCAGGAGTTTTTTTTTTTTTTTCCCAGGATTTTTTTTCCCCCGGATTTCTTTTTCCCTGATTATTTTTTTCCAGGATTTTTTTCCCAGGATTTTTTTTCCAGGATTATTTTTTTCCTGGAGTTTTTTTTTCTCAGGATTATTTTTCCCCAGGATTCTTTTTTCCAGGAGTTTTGGGGGTTTTTTTTCCCAAGATTTTTTTCCCAGGATTTTTTTTCCCCGTATTTCTTTTTCCCAGATTATTTTCCCCAGGATTATTTTCCCCAGGATTCTTTTTTCCAGGAGTTTTGGTTTTCTTTTTTCCCAGGATTTTTTCCCCAGGATTATTTTTTTCCAAGATTTTTTTTCCCCAGGATTTTTTTTCCAGGAATTTTTTTTCCCAGGATTTTTTTCCCCGGATTTCTTTTTCCCAGGATTTTTTCCCAGGATTTTTTTTTCCAGGATTATTTTTTTCCAAGGAGTTTTTTTTTTCCAGGAGTTTTTTTTTTTCCCTGATTATTTTTCCAGGATTTTTTCCCCCGGATTATTTTTCCCCAGGATTATTTTTTCCCAGGACTTTTTTTTCCAAGACTTTTTTCCCCCGGGATTTTCTTTCCAGGAGTTTTTTTTTCCCAGGATTTTTTTCCCCGGATTTCTTTTTCCCGGATTATTTTTCCCCAGGATTATTTTTCCCCAGGATTATTTTTTTCCCAGGATTTTTTTCCCCCGGATTATTTTCCCCAGGATTCTTTTTTCCAGGAGTTTTGTGTTTTTTTTTTTTCCCAGGATTTTCCCCCCCGGGTTTTTTTTTTCCCAGGAGTTTTTTGGGTTTTTTTTCCAGGACAATTCTTTTTCCCAGGATAATTTTTTCCCCCAGGATTTTTTTTCCTGGATTACTTTTTCCAGGATTTTTTTTCCCCAGGATTTTTTTTATCCAGGTTATTTTTTTTCCAGGATTATTTTTTTCCCGGATTATTTTCCCCAGGATTCTTTCTGGGATTTCTGGAAAAATCAGTGGGAAAAACAGCTCGGGAATGAGGGGAAAGGAGGGAAATGGGGGATGAACCATCAAAAAAAATGAGAAATAA
>WQNJ02000173.1:0-51650 GCA_016584745.2 Phylloscopus trochilus trochilus
CCCCAGGGAAATTTGGGGTTCCCTGGAGGGGTCTGGGGGCTCCCCAAAATCACCAGGACACCACTGGAGTCTCCCTGATTTTATTTGGAGCCCATTGAGGTTCCAGGGGGGGGTCCCCCCATCCTGGGGGGGGGTCCCCCCACCCCGCCCCCCCCCTCAGCCCGCGGGGTGGGAGGTGTTGGGGGAGGGAGCCCCGCGGGGGCCCCCCCAGATCCCGGTGGGGGGAGGGGCTCGAAGAAGTAGAGCTGGGGAGGGAGAGAAGGGGTCAGAGGGGGGGTCCCTAAAGCCCCCCCGGGGGCCCTCAGGGGAAATTTGGGGTTCAGTTCCCACCCCCAGGGGCAATTTGGGGTTCAGTTCCCATCCCCAGTGGAAATTCGGGGTTCAATTCCCATCCCCAGATAATTTTGGGGTTTATTTTCCATTCCCAGGGGCAATTTGGGGTTCCATTCCCACCCCAGCTGCATTTTAGGGTTCAATTCCCACCCCCAGTGGAAATTCGGGGTTTATTTCCCATTCCCAGGTAATTTTTAGAGTTTAATTCCCATTCCCAAGGACATTTTAGAGTTGAACTCCCAACCCCAGCTGCATTTCGGGGTTCAATTCCCACTCCCAGGGACATTTTGGGGTTCCATTCCCATCCCCAGGGGAAATTTAGGGTTCAATTCCCACCCCCAGCTGCATTTTCAGGGCTGTCAGACCCTTCCCCAGATAAATTTTAGGGTTCAATTCCAACCCCAGCTGCATTTTGGGGTTCAGTTCTCAACCCCAGTGGAAATTTGGGTTTAATTCCCATCCCCAGGGACATTTTGGGGTTCAGTTCTCAACCCCAGTGGAAATTCGGGGTTCAATTCCCATTCCCAGGTAAATTTTGGGGTCCCATTACCACCCCCAGCTGCATTTTGGGGTTCAGTTCCCACTCCCAGGGACATTTTGGGGTTCAATTCCCACCTCCAGCTGCATTTTAGGGTTCAATTCCCACCCCCAGGGGCAATTTGGGGTTCGGTTCCCATCCCCAGTGGAAATTCGGGTTTAATTCCCATCCCCAGGTAAATTTTGGGGTTTATTTCCCACCCCAGGGGAAATTTGGGGTTCAATTCCCATCCCCAGGGGCAATTTGGGGTTTATTTCCCATTCCCAGGTAAATTTAGGGTTCAATTCCCACTCCCAGGGACATTTTGGGGTTCAGTTCCCATCCCCAGTGGAAATTCAGGGTTCAATTCCCAATCCCAGGTAAATTTTGGGGTCCCATTCCCACTCCCAGGTAAGTTTTAGGGTTCAATTCCCATCCCCAGTGGAAATTCAGGGTTTATTTCCCATTCCTGGGTAAACTTGGGGTCCCATTCCCCCCCCAGCTCTATTTTGGGGTTTATTTCCCATTCCCAGGTAAATTTGGGGTCCCATTCCCATCCCCAGGGCTCTCAGACCCTCCCCCCTCCCCATTTGGGGGGTCCCAGCCCCCCCCGAGCCCCCAGCCGGGGGTACCTGGCAGCCCAGGGCCAGCAGCAGGTGCAGCAGGGCCAGCAGAGCCCCCCCGGCCCTCAGGGGGGGCCAGAAGGTGACCCCCAAAACCAGGGCGGGGGGCAGGGCCAGCGCCCCCAGCACGGCCCAGCGCAGCCAGGCCAGCGGCAGCGCCCACAGCACCTGGGGGACACCCCAAAATCACCTGTGAGACCCCAAAAATCACCTGTGAGACCCTAAAATATCACCTGGGGAACCCCAAAATCACCTGGGGAACCCCAAAAATAACCCAGGGAACCCCAAAAAATAACCCAGGGCAGGGCCAGCGCAGCCAGGCCAGCGGCAGCGCCCACAGCACCTGGGGACACCCCAAAATCACCTGTGAGACCCTAAAAATCACCTGGGGGACCCTAAAAATCACCTGGGGGACCCCAAAACATCACCCAGGGCAGGGCCAGCACGGCCCAGCGCAGCCAGGCCAGCGGCAGCGCCCACAGCACCTGGGGGAGCCAAAAATATCACCTGGGAGACCCTAAAAATCACCTGTGAGACACCCCAACATCACCTGGGGAACCCCAAAAAATAACCCAGGCCAGCGGCAGCACCCACAGCACCTGTGAGACACCCCAAAATCACCTGGGGAACCCCAAAATCACCTGGGGAACCCTAAAAATCACCTGGGGGACACCAAAAATCACCTGGGGGGGCTAAAAAATAACCCAGGGAACCCCAAAAATCACACAGGGCAGCGGCAGCACCCACAGCACCTGGGGAACCCCGAAATCACCTGAGGAACCCTAAAAATCACCTGGGGGACCCCAAAACATCACCCAGGCCAGCAGCAGTGCCCACAGCACCTGGGGGAGCCAAAAATATCACCTGGGGAACCCTAAAAATCACCTGGGGGGGGGCCTCAAAATAGCCGGGGAGCCCCCAAAATAACTCAGGGAGCCCCAAAAACCACCCAGGGACCCTTCCCCAAAATACACCGGGGAGCCTCCTCGACACCCCAGGGACCCCCAAAAAACACCTCAAGACCCCCCCCCAACACCCTCAGAGATCCCCAAAAAAACATCTTGGCCCCCCCAAAACACTCCCAACACCCCCAGGGACCCCCACCCCAAAACCACCTGGAGCAGCCCTTTCCAACACCCCAGGAACCCCCAAAAACACCTCAAGACCCCCCAAAAATCTCCCTCCAACACCTCAAGGACCCCCAAAAACACCTCAAGGACCCCCCCCAATACACTCCCCCAAACACCCCCAGAGACCCCCACCCCCAAAACACTCCCAACACCCCCAGGGACCCCCAAAAAACATCTTGGCCCCCCCCAAAACACTCCAAATACCCCCAGGGACCCCCACCCTAAAACCACCTGGAGCAGCCCTTTCCAACACCCCAGGAACCCCCAAAAACACCTCAAGACCCCCCAAAAATCTCCCTCCAACACCCCTCAAGGACCCCCAAAAACACCTCAAGGACCCCCCAAAAATCTCCCTCCAACACCCCAGGGACCCCCACCCCAAAACCACCTGCAGGAGCCCTCTCCAACACCCCCAGGGACCCCCAAAAACACCTCAAGACCCCCCAAAATCTCCCTCCAACACCTCAAGGACCCCCAAAAACACCTCAAGGACCCCCCCCAATACACTCCCCCAAACACCCCCAGAGACCCCCACCCCAAAACACTCCCAACACCCCCAGGGACCCCCCAAAAAACACCTCAAGACCCACCCCCAACACCTCCAGAGACCCCCAAAAAACCATCTTGGCCCCCCCAAAACACCCTCAGGGACCCCCCACCCCAAAACCACCTGCAGGACCCCCCCAAACACCCCAGGGACCCCCAAAAACCCCTCAAGACCCCCCAAAAATCTCCCTCCAACACCTCAAGGACCCCCAAAAACACCTCAAGGACCCCACCCCAACACCCCCAGAGACCCCTCCCCAAAAATCCGAGCCCCCACCCCCTCCCCACTCACCGCCGCGGGCACCAGCGCAGCCAGGGAGTATCCGTAGGCGCTGAGGGTCTCCAGGAGGCTGAAGGAGCCCCCCGAGGAGCCCCCCGAGCCCCCCCGGGCCCAGCGCAGCGCCCCCCAGAGCCCCAGCGGCACCAGCCCCGCGTAGCCGAACACCAAAGTCACGGCCACCGGCACTGGGAGGGGAGGGAGCGATTTTTGGGGGGGTCCCCGGGGGTCCCCGAGGCACTGGAGGAGCCCCAGGGTTGGGGAAAGGGGGGAGGGGGGACCCCGATTTTGGGTGGGGTCACCCCAAACACTTCCTCACACCCCCCCCACCTCGCACCCCAAAAATCAACTGGGGAACCCCTCGAGCTTGTCGAGGAACCCCCGAAATATCCCCTGAATGCCCCACCCAGGGACCCCCAAATACCCCCAGGGGCACCCAAAAACCCTCAGGGACCCCCAAACATCCCCAGGGGCACCCAAACCTCTCTGGACCACCCCAGACATCCCCCAAAAAATCCCCCAATCATCCCAGGGAACCCCCCCAAACACCCCAGGGACCCCCCCCACACCCCCCAGGGACCCCCAAATACCCCAGGGACCCCCAAACCCCTCTGGACGCCCCAGACATCCCCCAAAAAATCCCCCCAAACATCCCAGGGAACCCCCAAAACCCCCCCAGGGACCCCCAAATACCCCCAGGGACCCCCAAAACCCCTCTGGACCACCCCAGACACCCCCAAAAAAATCCCCCAAACATCCCAGGGAACCCCAAAAACCCCCAGGATACCCCTCAGACACTCCTGGGATCCCCCAAAAACTTCCAGGAAACCCCTGGGGACCCCCAAATCCCTCTGGACCACCTCAGACACCCCCCAAAAAAATCCCCCAAATACCCCAGGGACCCCTCCCCTTCCTCGGACAACCCTGGGATCCTCCCAGGGACCCCCAAACACCCCCAGGGAACCCCCAAAACCCCCCCAGGGACCCCCAAATACCCCCAGGGAACCCCAAACACCCCCCAGGGACCCCCAAATACCCCCGGGGACCCCAAAACCCCTCAGGACCCCCCCGGACCCCCCCAAAACACCCCCCCGGACACCCCAAAAACGCCCCCCAAACCCCCCCAGGGAACCCCCAAATACCCCCCCAGGACCCCCTCAGGACCCCCCCGGCCCCCCCCCGGTTCCCCCCGCGCTCACCGAGCCGGAAGCGGGGCCGGTACCGGTGCCCGGGGCTCCCCCCGAGCTGGGAAAGGTCCCCGCTGAGCGCCAGAGCCAGAGCCAGCGTCAGGCTGATCCAGAAGGGGCCTGGACCGGGACAGAACCGGGATAGAACCGGGATAGAACCGGGATGGAACCGGGATAGAACCGGGATAGAACCGGGGATGGAACCGGGATAGAACCGGGATAGAACCGGGACAGAACTGGGATGGAACCGGGACAGAACCGGGATAGAACCGGGACAGAACCGGGATGGAACCGGGACAGAACCGGGACAGAACCGGGAATGGAACTGGGACAGAACTGGGTCAGAACCGGGGATGAAACCGGGACAGAACCGGGAATTCAACCGTGATAGAACCAGGACAAAACCGGGATAGAACCGGGGGTGAAACCAGGCGAGCACCGGGAATGGGATGAGAGGGGAAATGGCACCGGCACCGGCACCAGACTGGAGCAGCCCCGGCACCGGCACCGGGAGCGGCCCCGGCCCCGGCCCGTCCCTCACCGTACAGGTCGGGGTTGTTCCGCAGCCGGTGCCGCACGAAGTTCTTGCCCGGTACCGGCAGCACCGAGGCTTTGATGCGCTCCAGCACCTGCGGGAGCACGGGCGGGGCTCAGCCGGTGCCGGTGCCGGTACCGGTTCCGGTACCGGTTCCGGTTCCGTACCTGCCGCGTGTCCACGTCGAAGAACGCCCGGTAATACTCGAAGGTCCAGAAGCCCCGCGGCTGCCGCTGGCCCGGCAGGAGCTGCACCGGGGGTCAAACCGGGACCGGGGGGGGGGGTCAGGCCCGGGCTCCTCCCGGAGCCCCCCCCGGGACACCGGGACCCCCGACTCACCTGGGCCGTGTCGGCATCGGTATCGTCCTCGGGGGGCTCCGGTACCGGCACCGTCACGGAGCCTCCCGACAGCGGCTCCGGTGCCTCCTGTGAGTCTGAGGGGGCGCGGGGGTCACGGAGGGAACCGGCACCGGCACCGGCACCGAAACCGGGACCGAAACCGGGACCGGGGGGTGTTATCACGGGACTCACCGTGCAGCCGCGGCTCGTCCATGTCAGAGCCTCTCGCTGCCGGGACGGGACACGCCGGGTTGTGAGCGACTCTCGTTACCGGAGACCCAACCCCCCGGTACCGGAGACCTCCCGAGACCCCCACCCAGGGACCCCCCCCCCCCCCCGCCCCCGGTACTGTCCGGGGTCTCTTTGCTACCGACCCCGCTCTGCCGGTCCCCAGGGACCCCTCCGGTCCCGCCCCGCCCCCAGGGACCCTCCCGGGACCCTCCCGGGACCGCCGGTCCCGCCCCCCGCTCACCGCAGACGTGGACTCGCCCCCTCCCCCCCCCGCCCCGTCCGTAGTGGTTCCGCCCGGTCCGTGCCGCTCGGGGCCCTCCGACCCCGCGCTCCCACCGCGGACGTTCCGCCCCCTCTATGGTTCCGGCTGGTCCGTCCCGGTTGCGGTCGTTTCCGGTCATGGCGGCCGAGACCCCCCCAGGACCCCCCAAAATTCCCAACCCCCCCCCCCCCCAAAAAAAAAAACCCTCGAGCTCAGTCCCTTCTCCTCTTTATTGGAGCCGCTGGGAGAAGGGGGATGACAAAGGGGGGTGACAAATTTGGGGGGGGGGAGGGGGGGTCACCCCCAGACCCCCCCCAGCCCCCCCCGCGCGTGGGTCGGGGGGATTTCGGGGTCCCCCCCCCCCCCCTCCCCCTCCCCAAAATTCCCAATATTTACATTTTCAGCGCCGCCGCCGCCGGTACAAAAATAAAAGCTCTGCACGACCCCCCCCCAAATTATTTTTTTTTGGGGGTCCAAAGCCCCCCCAGCGCAGGGTGACCCCCCCCCCGCCAATGCTACAGAAACGGGGAACCCCCCCAAAAAAAAACCAAAAAATCGGAATTTGGGGGGGTCCGAGCCCCCCCCCTCCAAAAATCAGAATTTGGGGGGGGGTCGAGACCCCCCCCCCCAAAAAAAAACCTCCCCGACCCCCCCCCCCATCCAAAGAGGGGGGGGCACCCGGTTATTGCTTCACCTCCGGGGGGGGCTCGGGAGGAGACCCCCCCCCAAATTTGGGGGTCCCTGTGCAAAATGGGGAAGATTTGGGGGGGGGAACCCCAAATTTGGGGGGCAAATCCCAAATTTTTGGGGAAAATCCCAAATTTGGGGGGAGAAACCCCGAATTTTGGGGGAAAATCCAAAATTTGGGGGGGAAAACCTCAAATTTGGGGAGGAAACCCCCGAATTTTGGGGGAAAACCCCCGAATTTGAGGGGAAAATCCCAAATTTTGGGGGGGAAAACCTCAAATTTGGGGAGGAAACCCCAAATTTTTGGGGAAAATCCCAAATTTGGGGGGGAGAAACCCCGAATTTTGGGGGAAAACCCCCACATTTTGGGGGGGGAACCCCGAATCTGGGGTCTCTGCTGGGCCCCCCCCTCAATTTTTCACCCCC
Organism: Phylloscopus trochilus trochilus; assembly: GCA_016584745.2. Lineage (NCBI taxonomy): Eukaryota > Metazoa > Chordata > Aves > Passeriformes > Phylloscopidae > Phylloscopus > Phylloscopus trochilus. The sequence goes on from WQNJ02000173.1 coordinate 7,094, forward strand.
CCATAAATGGCTTTTGGGGGAACCCCTTTGTTTTTGGGGATTTCCCCTTTTTTTGGGATTTCCCCTTTTTTTGGGGGGGTCTCTCCTATTTTTTGGGGGGGTTCCCATTCCCTGTTTTCTTCCTGGGGGGGGGATTTTTCCATCTTTTTTTTTTTTTTTGTTTGTGTCTTTTCGAGTTTTTTAAAAAATAGAATAAAAACTCCCCTGACCCCCCCAATTAAATTAAATTAAACCCTGAAATGAATCAAATGGAAAGAAATCCCATAAAATTAATCCCAAGAATAAAAATTAATCCCAATAAAATAATTCGGATTAAAAATAAATCCAATAAAAATGATTCGATTAAAAATAATTATGAAATAATCGTGAATAAAAAGAATCCCCCCCCCACTAAAAAGAATGCGTTTAAAGAATAAAATAATTAGCGTTTTTATGATTTAGAAAGAATTCTTTTAAAATAATAAAATAATTAGCGGTTTTATTATTTTAAAAAAGAATTCTTTTTAAATAATAAAAGAGTAATTTTAGCGTTTTAAAAAAATAATAAAATAATAATTCGGATAAAAATAATTCCGAGAAAAATAACTCTGATAAAAGAATCCAAATCAAATCCTTCCAGTAAAAATAATTCTTAATTAAAAAATAATTCTGATAAAATAATTCTGATCAAAGAATTCCGATCAAAGAATTCCAATAAAAGAATTCCAGTAAAAAATGATTCTGATAAATAAATCTCATTAAAAGAATCCCGATTTAAAAAAAAATAATAAAAAATAATTCCAATGAAAATTATTCCATTGAAATCATCCCAGTAAAACCATCCCAATAAAAATAATTACAATTAAAAATAATTCTAATTAAAAATTATTCCAATGAAAATATTTCCAATTAAATAATCCCCCCCCAAAAAAATACTTTGAAAAAAATAAATTAAAAAAATAATAATAACAATTCCAAGAAAATAACTTGGATGAATACAATTGCAATTAAAAAAACTGCAACAAAAGAATTGCAATCAAAATAATTCTCATTAAAATCATCCCAATTAAAAAAAACAAAACCCAAAAATAACTCCAATGGGAAAAAAATTCCAATGAAATCACTCCAATGAAAGGGATCCCAATAAAAAGAATAATCCCAATTAAAGATAATGCCAATAAACTCATTAAAAATAATGCCTATTAAAAAAAATCCAACTAAAAACAATGCCAAAATAAATTCCAAATAAAAATAAAAAACCTCAACAAAAATAATAATCCCAATTAAAAAAATCCAAATAAAAATAACGCAAATAAAAATAATATCCCCAATTAAAATAATAATGCCAATTTAAAAAAATCCCAGTAAAAATAAACCAAATAAAAAGAATGCCAATGAAAATAAGAATCCCAATTCAAATAACAATGCCAATAAAAACAATGGCAATTTAAAAATCCCAATAAAAACAAGAACCCCAATAAAAAATAAACCGAATAAAAACAACGCCAATAAAAATAAGAATCCAAAAAGAAAACCCCAAGAAAAACAGTCCCGACTAAAATAATAACCCCAATTAAAATAATCCAATAAAAATAAGGCCAATTAAAAACTCCAAAAAAAAAAAAAAAAAAGAAAAAAAGAGGCCAATAAAAATAAACCAAATAAAAAAGCCAATAAAAATTAATCACAATTTAAAAAAATCCCAATAAAAAGAAACCAAATGAAAACAATGCCAATAAAAATAACCCCAATTAAAATAACAACGCCAATAAAAATAAGGCCAATCGAAAATGCCAATAAAACGAATCCCAATTAAAAAAATCCCGATGAAAACCATCCCGATGAAAACAAACCAAATAAAAACCGCCAATAAAATGAAGAATCCCAATTAAAAAAAATCCCAATAAAAACAATCCCCGCCAAAACCACCTCCCCCCCCGACAGAATCACCCCTCCCCTCCCCCCCGCCGAGCAATTAACGAAAATAAATTAAATTTCTCTGCAGGCCCCGCCCCCTTTTCCTCTAGGGGGGCGTGGCCTCACCACCGTTCCCTCAGGGGGCGTGGCCTCACCACCCCTTCTCGCAGTGGGCGTGGCCTCACCAGTCCTTCTCTCAGTGGGCGTGGCCTCACCCACTTCTCTCAGGGGGCGTGGCCTCACCATCCCTTCTCTCAGGGGGCGTGGCCTCACCCACTTCTCTCAGGGGGCGTGGCCTCACCATCCCTTCTCTCAGGGGGCGTGGCCTCACCCACTTCTCTCAGGGGGCGTGGCCTCCTCGCCCCTTCTCTCGGGGGGCGTGGCCTCCCTACCCCTCCCCCTCCTCGGGGGGCGTCCCCGGCGGGGTGGGGAGGGGGTCCCGCCCCTCCCCCTCCTCCTCCCCCTCCTCCTCCTCGCTGGTGGGGGGCTCGAAGCGGAACTGGGGGGGCGCGGGGGCGGCGCCGGGGGGCGGCTCCGGGGGGGGCTCGGGGCTGCGCGGGACCCGGCGCTGGAACCACTCGCGGTTCTCCTGCAGCGTCTGCAGCATCTCCCCGGCGTCCGGGTGAACCAGCTCGGCCCAGGCCTCCCAGAGCGGCTGCACCACGAAATCGATGAAGCCCACCTGGGAGAGGAGAGATTGGGGACGTTGGGGACGTTGGGAACATTGGGGGGATTGAGGGCATTGGGGGCATTGGGGACATTGGGGACGTTGGGGACAGCTGAGGACATTGGGGTCATGGAGGGCAATGGGGACATTGGGGTTATGGGAACATCAGGGACATTGGGGACATCAGGGACATTGGGTTTATGGGGATGTTGGGGACATTGGGGACAGCAGCTCGGCCCAGGCCTCCCAGAGCGGCTGCACCACGAAATCGATGAAGCCCACCTGGGATAGGAGAGACTGGGGACATCGGGGACATTGGGGTCATGGAGGGCAATGGGGACATCAGGGACATTGGGGACATCAGGGACATTGGGTTTATGGGGATGTTGGGGACATTGGGGACACTGGGGACATTGGGGATGTTGGGGATGTTGGGGACATTGGGGTTATGGGGACATTGGGGACATTGGGGACATTGGGGTGTCAGGGACATCAGGGACATTGGGGTTATGGGGACATTGGGAATGTTGGGGACATTGGGGACATTGGGGACTTCAGGGACATTGGGGACATTGGGAATGTTGGGGACATTGGGGACACTGGGGACTTCAGGGATATTGGGGACATTGGGGACATTGGGACGTTGGGGTTATGGGGACATCGGGGCCATTGGGGAGATTGGGGTTACGGGGACATTGGAGACATTGGGGACACTGGGGACATCAGGGACATTGGGGACGTTGGGGATGTTGGGGATGTTGGGGGCATTGGGGACAGCAGCTCAGCCCAGGCCTCCCAGAGCGGCTGCACCACGAAATCGATGAAGCCCACCTGGGATAGGAGAGATTGGGGATGTTGGGGACGTTGGGGACATTGGGGACATCGGGGAGATTGGGGACATTGGGGACATTGGGGACACCGGGGACATTGGGGACATTGGGGACACTGGGGACACTGAGGACGTTGGGGACGTTGGGGTTATGGGGACGTTGGGGACGTTGGAGACACTGGGGACATTGGGGACATTGGGGACATTGGGGACACTGGGGACGTCAGGGACATGGAGGGCAATGGGGACATTGGGGTTATGGGGACATCAGGGACATTGGGATGTCAGGGACATTGGGGACATTGGGGACACTGGGGACGTTGGGGACGTTGGGGACATTGGGGACATTGGGGACGTTGGGGAAACTGGGGACATGGAGGGCATTGGGGACAGGGAGGGCATTGGGGACATTGGGGACATTGGGGTTATGGGGACATTGGGGACATTGGGGACACTGGGGACATTGGGGACAGCAGCTCGGCCCAGGCCTCCCAGAGCGGCTGCACCACGAAATCGATGAAGCCCACCTGGGATAGGAGAGATTGGGGACGTTGGGGACATTGGGGACATCAGGGACATTGGGTTTATGGGGATGTTGGGGACATTGGGGACACTGGGGACATTGGGGATGTTGGGGATGTTGGGGACATTGGGGTTATGGGGACATTGGGGACATTGGGGTGTCAGGGACATCAGGGACATTGGGGTTATGGGGACATTGGGAATGTTGGGGACATTGGGGACATTGGGGACTTCAGGGACATTGGGGACATTGGGGATGTTGGGGACATTGGGAATGTTGGGGACATTGGGGACACTGGGGACTTCAGGGATATTGGGGACATTGGGGACATTGGGACGTTGGGGATGTTGGGGATGTTGGGGACATTGGGGACATGGGGGACAGCAGCTCGGCCCAGGCCTCCCAGAGCAGCTGCATCACAAAATCGATGAAGCCCACCTGGGACAGGAGAGATTGGGGACATCGGGGACGTTGGGGACATGGAGGGCACTGGGGACATTGGGGATGTTGGGGACACTGGGGACATGGGCGACACTGGGGACATTGGGGACATCAGCGACGTTGGGGACAGTGGGGATGTCAGGGACACTGGGGACATTGGGGTCATGGAGGGCATTGGGGACACTGGGGACACTGCAGGGACCTGCACCTGTGAGTTCTTGATGGTGGCGCTTGTCAGAGCTGAGGCTGATGACCCTGTCCCCATGTCCCCAGGTGCCCCCAGGTGTGCCCAGGTGTGCCCAGGTGTCCCCAGGTGCCCCCAGGTATCCCCAGGTGTGCCCCAGGTGGGCCCTCACCTGGGATTTCTCCACGGAGGCGCTGTGCTTGTCGCACATGGGGCTGATCCCATTGTCCCTAGGTGCCCCCAGATGTGCCCAGGTATCCCCAGGTGTCCCCAGGTGTGCCCCAGGTGTGCCCCAGGTATCCCCAGGTGTGCCCAGGTGTGCCCCAGGTGTGCCCAGGTGTGCCCGGGTGTCTCCAGGTGTGCCCTCACCTGTGATTTCTCCACCGAGGCGCTGTGCTTGGGGCTGATCCCATTGTCCCCAGGTGTGCCCAGGTGTCCCCAGGTATCCCCAGGTGTGCCCAGGTGTCCCCAGGTGCCCCCTCACCTGGGATTTCTCCACGGAGGCGCTGTGCTTGTCGCACATGGGGCTGATCCACGTGTCCCCAGATATCCCCAGGTGTCCCCAGGTGTCCCCAGGTATCCCCAGGTGTGCCCAGGTGCCCCCAGGTATCCTCAGGTGTGCCCAGGTGTGCCCAGGTGTGCCCAGGTGCCCCCAGGTGCCCCCAGGTGTCCCCTCACCTGGGATTTCTCCACGGAGGCGCTGTGCTTGTCGCACATGGGGCTGATCTCCATGCCGCGCTCCCGTTCCCGGTCCCCCTGCCGGAAGAACTCCTCCATGATCCGCTCGGTCCATTGCCGGTACAGCCCCAGCGGCTTGGTGGGGTTGCTCAGGTCGGCGCAGTGCACCATGTTCCGCAGCACCTGCCCCAAAAAAAACCCCAAATCCTGCTCAAAACCCCCAAATCCTGCTGAAAAACCCCAAATCCCAAAAAAAAACCCCAAATCCTGATTGAAAAAACCCAAATCCTGCTGAAAAACCCCAAATCCTGATTGAAAAACCCCAAATCCTGCTCAGAAAACCCCAAATTCTGCTTGAAAAACCCCAAATCCTGCTCAAAAACCCCAAATCCTGATTGAAAAAACCCAAATCCTGCTGAAAAACCCCAAATCCTGATTGAAAAACCCCAAATTCTGCTCAGAAAACCCCAAACCCTGATTGAAAAACCCCGAATCCTGCTGAAAAACCCCAAATCCTGATTGAAAAACCCCGAATCCTGCTCAAAAACCCCAAATCCTGATTGAAAAACCCCAAATCCCACAAAAAAACCCCAAATCCTGCTCAGAAAACCCCAAATCCTGCTGAAAAACTGCAGATCCTGATTGAAAACCCCAAATCCTGATTGAAAAAACCCAAATCCCACAAAAAACCCCCAAATCCTGATTGAAAGACCCCAAATCCTGCTGAAAAACCCCAAATTCTGCTCAAAAATCCCCAAATCCTGCTCAAAAACCCCAAATCCTGATTGAAAAGCCCCAAATTCTGCTCAAAAAATCCCAAATCCCACACAAAAACCCCCAAATCCCCAGCGGCTTGGTGGGGTTGCTCAGGTCAGCGCAGTGCACCATGTTCCGCAGCACCTGCCCCAAAAAAACCCCAAATCCTGATTGAAAAAACCCAAATTCTGCTGAAAAACCCCAAATTCTGCTCAAAGAACCCCAAATCCCACACAAAATTCCCCAAATCTTGCTCAAAAAAACCCAAATCCTGCTGAAAAACCCCAAATTCTGCTCAAAGAACCCCAAATCCTGATTGAAAAATCCCAAATCCTGATTGACAAACCCCAAATTCTGCTTGAAAAACCCGAAATTCTGCTCAAAAACCCCAAATCCTGCTGAAAAACCCCAAATCCCGCTCAAAAAAACACCAAATCCCACACAAAAAACCCCAAATCCTGATTGAAAAACCCCAAATCCTGCTCAAAAACCCCAAATTCTGATTGAAAAACCCCAATCCTGCTCAAAAACCCCAAATCCTGACTGAAAAAAACCCCAATCCTGCTCAAAAACCCCAAATCCTGATTGAAAAAACCCAAATCCTGCTCAAAAACCCCAAATCCTGACTGAAAAAAACCCAAATCCTGCTCAAAAAATCCCAAATCCCGCTCAAAAAACCGCCAAATTCTGCTACAAAAAATCCCAAATCCCACACAAAAAACCCCAAACCCCAAGGGGCTTGGTGGGGTTGCTCAGGTCGGTGCAGTGCACCATGTTCCGCAGCACCTGCCCCCAAAAAAACCTCAAATTTTGCTGGAAAAGCCCCAAATTCTGCTCAAAAACCCCAAATCCTGATTGAAAAACCCCGAATCCTGCTCAGAAACCCCCAAATCCTGCTGAAAAACCCCAGATCCTGATTGAAAACCCCAAATCCTGATTGAAAAACCCCAAATCCTGCACGAAAAACCCCAAATCCCGCTCAAAAAAACCACCAAATCCCACACAAAAAACCCCAAATCCCACACAAAAAAACCCAAATTCCGCTTGAAAAACCCCAAATCCTGCTAAAAAAAAAAACCCCAATCCCTGCCAGAAAACCCAAATCCCACAAAAAAATCCTCCAAATCCCTGGTCACCCAGGACCCCCTTGGAATCCCCAAGATCTCCCCAGAACCCCCCTTTTGGGACCCCCCCAAACCCCCTCAGGAGCCCCTTGGGGACCCCCTGAACCCCCCAGAACCCCTTTGGGACCCCCCTCAGACCCCCCCAGGACCCCCCTGGGGACCCCCAGGACCCCTTTGGGACCCTTTGAACTCTACAGAACCCCTTTGGGACCCCCCAAAACCCCCCTCAAGAACCCCTTTGGGACCCCCAGGACCCCCCTGGGACCCCCACGGAACCCCTTTGGGACCCCCTGAACCCTTCAGACCCCCTTTGGGACCCCCCCAGAACCCCTTTGGGACCCCCCTCAGACCCCCTCAGGACCCCCTGGGAACCTCCAAGACCCCCCTAGGATCTCCCCAGGACCCCCCAAGACCCCCCCAGGACCCCCCTGGGGACCCCCAAACCCCCCCAGGACCCCCCTCAGACCCCCTCAGGACCCCCCTGGGGACCCCCAAACCCCCCCAGGACCCCCCAGGACCCCCTGACCTGGATGCGGTCGGTGTAGTTGTCCAGCAGCAGGACCCCCGAGCTCGTCACCTTCTTGGTCTCCACCATGGTCTTGAGGTCGGCCAGGAGCGTCATGTGCTTGGACATGTCCGTGGCCAGCACCTGCGGGTTCGGGGTTTTTGGGGAAAAATTCGGGGTTTTTGGGAAAAATTTTGGGTTTTGGGGAAAAATTTGGGGGGTTCGAGGCGGGATTTGGGGTTTTTGGGAAAAATTCAGGGGGTTTTTGGGAAAAATTTTGGGGTTTGGGGAAAAATTCGGGGGGTTCGAGGTGGGATTTGGGGTTTTTGGGAAAAATCCAGGGGGTTTGGGGTGGGATTTGGGGTTTTTGGGAAAAATTTGGGGGGTTTTGGGGTGGGATTTGGGGTTTTTGGGAAAAATTCGGGGAATTTTGGGGTGGGATTTGGGGATTTTGGGAAAAATTCAGGGGGTTTGGGGTGGGATTTGGGGTTTTTTGGAAAATTTTTGGGTTTTTGGGAAAAATTCGGGGTTTGGGGTGAGATTTGTGGTTTTGGGGAAAAATTTTGGGTTTTTGGGAAAAATTCAGGGGGTTTGGGGTGGGATTTGTGGTTTTGGGGAAAAATTTTGGGGTTTTGGGAAAAATTCAGGGGGTTTTGGGGTGGGATTTGGGGTTTTGGGAAAAATCCAGGGGGGTTTTGGGTGGGATTTGGGGTTTTTGGGGTGTGATTTAGTTGGTTTTCAGGTGGGATTTGTGGTTTTTGGGGTAGGATTTGGGGTTTTTGGGGTGGGATTTGTGGTTTTTGGGTTGGGATTTGGGTGTTTTTGAGTGGGATTTAGGTTTTTTGGGGTGGGCTTTGTGTTTCAAGGTGAGATTTGGTGGTTTGGGGGTGGGATTTGGGGTTTTTGGGTGGGATTTGGATGTTTTGGGGTGGGGTTTGTGGTTTTTTGGGTGGGATTTGTGGTTTTTGGGGTGGGATTTAGGTCTTTTTGGGGTGGGATTTGGGGTTTTCGGGGCACTGACCATGTCGATGACCATCTGGCTGGCTCAGGTTCTGAGTGTGATTTGGGTGGTTTTGGGGTGGGATTTGTGGTTTTTGGGGTGGGATTTGGGGTTTTTGGGGTGGGGATTGTGGTTTTTTGGGTGGGATTTGGGGTTTTTGGGGTGGGATTTGTGGTTTTTGGGGTGGGATTTAGGTTTTTTGGGGCGCTGACCATGTCGATGACCATCTGGCTCAGGTTCTGGGTGTGATTTGTGGTTTTCGGGTGTGATTTGGGGTTTTTGGGGTGTGATTTGTGGTTTTTGGGGTGGATTTTGGGGTTTTCAGGCTGCTGACCATGTCGATGACCATCTGGCGCAGCGCCTGCCCCTGCCTCCGGCTCAGGTTCTGGGTGTGAGTTTTTGGGGTGGGGTTTGGGGTTTTTGGGGTGGGATTTGTGGTTTTTGGGGTGGGATTTGGGGTTTTCAGGTTGCTGACCATGTCGATGACCATCTGGCTCAGGTTCTGGGTGGGATTTGGGTGTTTTTGGGGTGTGATTTGGGGTTTTTGGGGTGGGATTTGTGGTTTTTGGGGTGTGATTTGGGGTTTTTGGGGTGTGATTTGTGGTTTTTGGGGTGGGATTTAGGTTTTTTGGGGTGTTGACCATGTCGATGACCATGTGGCGCAGCGCCTGCCGCTGCCTGCGGCTCAGGTTCTGGGTGGGATTTGGGGTTTTTGGGGTGGGATTTGTGGTTTTTGGGGTGGGATTTAGGTTTTTTGGGGTGCTGACCATGTCGATGACCATCTGGCTCAGGTTCTGGGTGGGATTTGGGTGTTTTTGGGGTGGATTTTGGGGTTTTTGGGGTGGGATTTGTGGTTTTGGGGTGGATTTTGGTGTTTTCGGGTTGCTGACCATGTCGATGACCATCTGGCTCAGGTTCTGAGTGAGATTTGTGGTTTTTGGGGTGTGATTTGTGGTTTTTGGGGTGGGATTTGGGGTTTTTGGGGTGGGATTTGTGGTTTTTTGGGGTGGGATTTGGGGTTTTCGGGTGTGATTTGGGTGTTTTTGGGGTGGATTTTGGGGTTTTCAGGCTGCTGACCATGTCGATGACCATCTGGCGCAGCACCTGCCGCTGTCTCTGGCTCAGGTTCTGGGTGTGAGTTTTTGGGGTGGGGTTTGGGTGTTTTTGGGTGTGATTTAGGTGTTTTTGGGGTATGATTTGGTGTTTTTGGGGCACTGACCATGTCGATGACCATCTGGCGCAGCGCCTGCTGCTGCCTGCGGCTCAGGTTCTGGGTGGGATTTGGGGTTTTTGGGTGGGATTTGTGGTTTTGGGTGTGATTTAGGTGTTTTTGGGGTGGTTTTTGGTGTCTCAGGCTGCTGACCATGTCGATGACCATCTGGTGCAGCGCCTGCCGCTGTCTCCGGCTCAGGTTCTGGGTGTGAGTTTTTGGGGTGGGATTTGGGTGTTTTTGGGTGTGATTTAGGTGTTTTTGGGGTGGGATTTAGGTTTTTTGGGTTGCTGACCATGTCAATGACCATCTGGCGCAGCGCCTGCCGCTGCCTCCGGCTCAGGTTCTGGAAGATGTCGCAGCCGCGCTCCTGCAGCAGTTTGAAGCCCACGGCCAGGTGATGGTTCTCCAGCACCGACTCATCGTTGTACAGCAGCGCCAGCTCCGAGTCTGGGGGCACCACCGGGACCCCCGGTCATGGGGAGGGACCCCTGGGACCCCCTGGGACCCCAGGAAGGACCCCCTGGGTCATGGGGAGGGACCCCTGGGACCCCCTGGTCATGGGGAGGGACCCCAGGGACCCCCTGGGACCCCCCTGGTCATGTGGAGGGACCCCTGGGACCCCCAGGATATGAGGAGGGACCCCCAGGACACTGGGAGGGACCCACCAGTCATGGGGACGGACCCCTGGGACCCCCTGGGACCTCCCCAGGACAGCACAGGGACCCCCCGGTCATGGGGAGGGACCCCCTGGGACCCCTGGGACCCCATCGGGACCCCCAGGGACCCCCAGGTCATGTGGAGGGACCCCTGGGACCCCTGGGACCCCCAGGATATGAGGAGGGACCCCCAGGACACTGGGAGGGACCCCCCAGTCATGGGGACGGACCCCTGGGACACCTGGGACCCTCTGGGACCCCCAGGTCATGGGGACAGACCCTTGGAACCCCCTGGGACCTCCCCAGGACAGCACAGGGACCTCCGGGTCATGGGGAGGGACCCCTGGGACTCCCTGGGACCCCCTGGGACCCCCAGGTCATGGGGAGGGACCCCTGGGACCCCCTGGGACCCCCTGGGACCCCCAGGTCATGGGGAGGGACCCCTGGGACCCTCTGGGACCCCCCCAGGACAGCACAGGGACCTCCAGGTCATGGGGAGGGACCCCTGGGACCTCCTGGTCATGGGGAGGGACCCCTGGGACCCCCTGGGACCCCCTGGGACCCCCCTGGTCATGTGGAGGGACCCCTGGGACCCCTGGGACCCCCTGGTCATGTGGAGGGACCCCTGGGACCCCTGGGACCCCCAGGATATGAGGAGGGACCCCCAGGACACTGGGAGGGACCCTCCAGTCATGGGGACGGACCCCTGGGACCCCCTGGGACCCCCTGGGACCCCCAGGTCATGGGGAGGGACCCCTGGGACCCCCTGGGACCCCAGGAAGGACCCCCAAGTCATGGGGAGGGACTCCTGTTACCCCTGGGACCCCCCTGGTCATGGGGACAGACCCCTGGGACCCCCTGGGACCTCCCCAGGATAGCACAGGGACCTCCGGGTCATGGGGACGGACCCCTGAGACCCCCTGGGACCCCCAGGACAAGGGAAGGGACCCCCTGGGACCACCCCAGGACCCAAGGAGGGACCCCCAGATCACGGGGACAGACCCCTGGGACACCCAGGACATGGGCAGGGACCCCCAGGTCATGGGGTCAGACCCCCTCCCAGGACCCCCAGGACACCGAGAGGGACCCCCAGGTCATGAGGTCAGACCCCCTCCCAGGACCCCCAGGACATGGGGACAGACCCCCTGAGACCCCCAGGACACGGGCAGGGACCCCCCAAGGTCACAGGGACAGACCCCCAGGACCCCCAGGTCACAGGGACAGACCCCCAGGACCCCCAGGACACGGGGACAGACCCCTGGGACACCCCCAGGACACCAAGAGGGACCCCCAGGACCCCCAGGACACGGGCAGGGACCCCCAGGACATGGGGGTGGACCCCCTGGGACCCCCAGGACACCAAGAGGGACCCCCAGGACCCCCAGGACACGGGCAAGGCCCCCCCAGGTCACAGGGACAGACCCCCAGGACCCCCAGGACCCCCAGGACACGGGGACGGACCCCCCAGGACCCCCAGGACACGGGCAGGGCCCCCCCAGGTCACAGGGACAGACCCCCAGGACCCCCAGGTCACAGGGACAGACCCCCAGGACACCCAGGAGACGGGCAGGGCCCCCCAGGACCCCCAGGACAGGGGCAGGGCCCCCCCAGATCCCCCCCAGCGCTCACTGGTGTTGATGAGGAACTGGTTGGACACCCCGGGGTGGTCGACGTCGTGGATGGCGGCGGCGAAAAGAGCGGCCAGGACCTCCAGGTCAGTGAACACGGCCTGGGGAGGGGGCAGGGACAGCCTCAGACCCCTCCCCAAAACCCCACCGGGACCCCCCTTCATCATTTCAGAGCCCCCCCCCAAAAACCCAGCAGGGTCCCCCACCCTCACACGGAGCCCTGTGACCGCTCCCACCACCCAACTTTGGGCCCCACCACCCCAAAATCACACCCAGAACTGGGGTCACCACCCCAAAACAGCTCCCTGCCCTGGGTTCCGCGCAGATTATGAGGTCCCACCACCCAATTATGAAACCCCCCACCCAATTATGGGGTCCCACCACCCAATTATGGGGTCTCACCACCCATTTATGGGACCCACCACCCAATTTTGGGCCCCACCACCCCAAAAATCACGCCCAGAACTGGCGCCACCACCCCAGAACAGCTCCCTCTATGGGTTCCCCCAAATTATGGAGACCCACCACCCAATTATGGGATCCCCCTACCAAATTTTGGATCCCACCACCCCAAAATCACGCCCGGAACTGGGGTCACCACCCCAAAACAGCTCCCTGCCCTGGGTTCCCCACAGATTATGAGGTCCCACCACTCAATTATGGGACCCCCCACCCAATTATGGGGTCCCACCACCCAATTATGGGGTCTCACCACCCATTTATGGGACCCCCCACCCATTTATGGGTCCCATCACCCCAAAATCACGCCCAGAACTGGCACCACCACCCCACAACTGACACCACCACCCCAGAACAGCTTCCTGCCCGGAGTCCCCCCACCCATTTCAGGGACCCCCTACCCAATTATGGGGACCCCCTACCTAATTATGGGTCCCATCACCCCAAAATCACACCCAGAACTGGCACCACCACCCCAGAACAGCTGCCTGTATGGTTCCCCACCCCAAATTATGAGGTCCCATCACCCATTTATGGGACCCCCCACCCATTTCTGGCTCCCTCCCCCACCCATTTCTTGATCCCCCCACCCATTTCTGGCTCCCCCTACCCAATTTTGGGTCCCACCACCCCAAAATCACACCCAGAACTGGCACCACCACCCCAGAACAGCTCCCTGCATGGTTCCCCCCACCCATTTCTGGCTCCCCCCCTCCCACCCATTTCAGGGACCCCCTACCCATTTATGGCTCCCCCTACCCAATTTTGGGTTCCTTCACCCCAAAATCACACCCAGAACCGGCACCACCACCCCAGAACAGCTGCCTGTATGGTTCCCACCCCAAATTATGAGGTCCCATCACCCAATTATGGGACCCCCCACCCATTTCTGGCTCTCCCTACCCAATTATGGAGTCCCACCACCCAATTATGGGGTCCTTCACCCCAAAATCACGCCCAGAACTGGCGCCACCACCCCAGAACAGTTGCCTGCATGGTTCCCCTCACCCATTTATGGGACCCCCCACCCAGTTATGGGGTCCCATCATCCAATTATGGGTCCCACCACCCCAAAATCACGCCCAGAACTGGCACCACCACCCCACAACTGACACCACCACCCCAGAACAGCTCCCTGTATGGTTCCCCACCCCAAATTATGAGGTCCCATCACCCAATTATGGGACCCCCCACCCATTTCTGCCTCCCCCCCACCGTGGGGGCCCGGGGGGCGGGCGGGGGTCTCAACCTGGAGGGCGGGGGCGGCCAGCAGCACGTGGGTGGACTGCAGGACGTCGGCGGCGTGCAGGCTGTTGTGGTAGGCCACCTCGGGGTGGTAGTGCTGCTCCAGCGCCCGCGCGTAGCCCAGCAGCGCCCGCTCGGGGATCCCGAAGCGCCGCACCAGCTCCCGCTCCTGGGGGGACAGGGGGACACGGGGACATGGGGACACAGGGGACACGGGGGACACGGGGGACACGGGGACATGGGGACATGGGGACATGGGGGACATGGGGACATGGGGACACGGGGACACGGGGACACGGGGACATGGGGACACGGGGGACACGGGGACACGGGGACACGGGGGACACGGGGGACACGGGGACATGGGGGACACGGGGACATGGGGACACGGGGGACATGGGGACACGGGGACACGGGGACATGGGGGACACGGGGACATGGGGACATGGGGACACGGGGACACGGGGACACGGGGACACGGGGACATGGGGACATGGGGGACATGGGAACACGGGGGACACGGGGACACGGGGACACGGGGACACAGGGACACGGGGACACGGGGGACACGGGGACATGGGGACACGGGGGCACGGGGACACGGGGACACGGGGACACGGGGACACGGGGGACACGGGGACACGGGGACACGGGGGACACGGAGACACGGGGACACGGGGACACGGGGACATGGGGACAGGGGGACACGGGGACACGGGGGACACGGGGACATGGGGACACGGGGACACGGGGACACGGGGACATGGGGGACATGGGGGACACGGGGACACGGGGACACGGGGACATGGGGACATGGGGACATGGGGACAGGGGGGACATGGGGGACACGGGGACATGGGGGACATGGGGACATGGGGACAGGGGGGACATGGGGGACACGGGGACATGGGGGACACGGGGACACGGGGACATGGGGACACGGGGACATGGGGACATGGGGACACGGGGACATGGGGACATGGGGACACGGGGATGGGGGTGGTGAGAGGGGGAAAGGGAGAGAAAAGGCTCGGGACGCGCCCGGGGCACAGAGAAAATGGAGCCAAAACGCCCGGGAAGTGCCCGGAATGCAGCTGGGATGCAGCTAAAACACCCGAAATGCAGCCAGAATGCACCTAAAATACCCAGAACACACCCAAAGTACAGCCAAAACACCTGAAATGCACCCGAAATGTACCCGAAATGCAGCCGGAATGCACCTAAAACACTCAAAATGCTGCCAAAATGCAGCCAGAATGCCCAGAACGCACACGAAATGCAGCTGGAATGCAGCCAGAATGCACCTAAAACACCCAGAACACACTCAAAGTACAGTCAAAACACCCAAAATGCACCCGAAATGCACCCGAAATGCAGACAGAATGCACTTAAAACAATCAAAATGCAGCTAGAATGCACCTAAAACACCCGAAATGCAGCCAAAGTACAGCCAGAATGCCCGAAATGCACCCGAAATACAGCCAGAATGCCCAGAACACACACGAAATGCAGCCGGAATGCACCTAAAACACCCGAAATGCACCCGAAATACACCCAGAACACACCCAAAGTACAGCCAGAACACCCAAAATGCACCCGGAATGCACCTAAACCACTCAAAATACTGCCAAAATGCAGCCAGAATGCACCTAAAACACCCCAAACACACCCAAAGCACAGCCCAAACACCCGAAATGCAGCCAGAATGCACCTAAAACACCCAGAACACACCCAAAGTACAGCCAAAACACCCGAAATGCACCCGAAATGCAGACAGAATGCACTTAAAACACTCAAAATGCAGCCGGAATGCACCTAAAACACCTGAAATGCTGCCAAAGTACAGCCAGAATGCCCAGAACGCACACGAAATGCAGCTGGAATGCAGCTGGAATGCACCTAAAACACTTAAAATGCAGCCAGAATGCACCGAAAATGCCCAAAATGCAGCCAGAATACAGCCAAAATACACCTAAAACACTCAAAACGCTGCCAAAATGCAGCCAGAATGCACCTAAAACACTTAAAACGCACCCAAAACACACCAAAAAAGCGACCAAAATACACCTAAAACACTCCAAACACGCCCAAAGTACAGCCAAAGCAACTGAAATGCAGCCAGAATGCCCCTAAAACACCCAAAACACACCCAAAGTACAGCCAGAACGCCCGGAACGCAGCCAAAATACACCCAAAATACACCCAAATCACTCCCCAGCTGTGGAGAGGGGGGTCTGGGGGCTGTTTTGGGGCTGTTTCAGGGGTCTGAGGGTTGTTTTTTGGGGCTGTTTCGGGGGCTGTTTTGGGGCTGTTTTGGAGGTCCAAGGGTTGTTTTTTGGAGCTTTTTTTTTGGGTTGTTTGGGGGCAGTTTTGGGTCAGTTTTGGGGCCGTTTTGGGATTGTTTTGGGGCAGTTCTGGGGCTGTTTTTGGGGCAGTTTTGGGGCTGTTTTGGGGGCTGTTTTTGGGGCTGTTTTTTGGGGCAGTTTTGGGGCTGTTTTTGGGGCTGTTTTTAGGGCAGTTTTGGGGCTGGTTTTGGGGCTGGTTTTGGGCTGTTTTTGGGGCAGTTATGGGATTGTTTTTGTGCTGTTTTGGGGCTGTTTTTGGGCTGTTTTTGTGGCTGTTTTGGGGCAGTTTTGGGGCTGTTTTTGGGGCCGTTTTTGGGGCTGTTTTTTTGGGGTTCCCACCTGGAAGATGGTGAACATGATGCAGCTGAGGGAGCGGTTGTTGGAGAACTCGGAGACGCGGAAAATGTTCAGCCCCCACTTGTTGAGGCTGTCCAGCTCCTGGGGAGGGGGCACCGGGGGGGTCTGCTGGGGACCACCCCCCCCCCCCTCTGCTCCCCAAAAACCCCCCCCGAGACCCCCCCTTGGCCACCCCCAAACTGCCCCAAACACCCCCAAACCCTCTGGAGACCCCCAAACAGCCCCCAAAACACCCCCAGACCCCCTAAGACACCCCCAAGACCCCCATAAACACCCCCAAGACCCCCTCAAACACCCCCAAGACCCCCTCAAACTGCCCCCAACACTCCCCCAAGACCCCCCAGTCACCCTAGACCCCCCTCAAACTCCCCCCAAGACCCCCCAAAACACCCCCAAACACAACCCAAGACCCCCCAAGAACCCCAAGACCTCCTCAAACTCCCCCCAGACCACTCAAGACCCACCCAAGACACCCCCAAGACGCCCCAAACACTCCCAAGACCCCCCAAGACTCCCACCAAGGTCCCCCAAGACCCCCTAAACACCCCCAAGATCCCCAAGCCCCTTCAAACTCCACCCAAGACCCCCCCTAGACCCCCCACAAACATTTCCAAGACCCCTAAGACCCCCCAAACTCCCCCCAAACACACTCCAAGGCCCCCAAGACCCCTCAAACTCCCCCCAAGACCCCCCAGACACCCCCAAAACACCTTCAGACACCCCCCAAGACCCTCCAAACTCCCCCCAAACACACTCCAAGGCCCCCAAGACCCCTCAACTCCCCCCCAAACCCCCCAGCCACCCCCAAAATACCCCCCAAGACCCCCCAAACACTCCCAAGACCCCCAAGCCCCCTCAAACTCCCCCCAAACACACTCCAAGACCCCCAAGACCCTTTAAACTCCCCCCAAGACCCCCCAAGACCCCCTAAACACCCCCCACGACCCCCCAAACTCCCCCCAAAAACACTCCAAGGCCCCCAAGACCCTTCAAACTCCCCTCCAGACCCCCCCAAAACACCCCCAACACCCCCCAAGACCCCCCAGATACCCCTGAAACACCCCCAATCACCCCCAAGACCTCTCAAACCCCTCCCAAGACCCCCCTAGACCCCCTAAACACCCCCAAGACCCCCCAAGATACCCCAAACTCCCCCCAAACACACTCCAAGGCCCCCAAGACCCCCCCAAAGACCCCCCCAGCCACCCTTGAATCACCCCCAGACACCCCCCAAGACCCCTCAAACCCCTCCCAAGACCCCCCAACCACCCCCAATTTCCCCCGGAGCCCCCTCCCACCTTCCCCAGCTGCTCCTCCCGGTCGGTCTCGATGCCGAAGCGGGGCAGGGGGAGGGGCTCGGGCTCGGGGGGGTCGCAGCCGGGGGGCAGCGAGCGAGCCCCTCCCCCAGGCAGGCCGGGGGGCGGCCGCCGCCTCTTCTCCCGCTCGGGGGGGCTCGGGATCTCCACCTCGGGCTGCTTGTCTGGGGTGGGGGGGACACGGGAACGGCCCGGGGGGGGGATCAGGGGGGGTTTTGGGGGATCCCAGGGGGGGTTTGAGGGGATCTGGGGGGGCTCAGGGGGGGCTTGAGGGGATCCCAGGGGGCTCAGGGGGGGTTTGGGGGGATCTGAGGGGGCTCAGGGGGGGTTGGGGGGGCTCAGAGGGGGTTTGATGGGATCTGAGGGGGCTCAGAGGTGTTTTGGGGGGCTCAGAGGGGTTTTGCGGGGCTCAGAGAGGGTTTGGGGGGATCTGAGGGGGTTTGGGGGGAATCCTGGGGGGGGTTGGGGGGATCTGAGGGGGCTCAGGGGGGGGTTGGGGGGACTCAGGGGGGGTTTGGAGGGATCCCAGGGGGCTCAGGGGGGGTTTGGGGGGATCTGAGGGGGCTCAGGGGGGGGTTGGGGGGCACACGGGGGGGTTTGGGGGATCTGAGGGGGCTCAAGAGGGGTTTGAGGGGGCTCAGAGGGGGTTTGGGGGGATCTGAGGGGGTTTGGGGGGATCTGAGAGGGCTCAAGAGGGGTTTGAGGGGGCTCAGAGAGGGTTTGGGGGGATCCCAGGGGGGGTTTGGGGAGAATCCTGGGGGGAGTTGGGGGGCTCAGGGGGGGTTTGGGGGGATCTGAGGGGGCTCAGGGAGCATTTGGGGGGATCTGAGGGGGCTCAGGGGGGTTTTGGGGGGATCTGGGGGGGTCCCTGTGGGGCTCACGGGGGTCTCTGGCGGGGAGGGCTCACGAGGGGTTTTTGGGGATCCTGGGGGGCTCAGGGGGGTTTTGGGGGGATCTGAGGTGTCCCTGTGGGGTTCACAGGGGTCCCGGGGCAGGTCCCAGGGGGTCCCGGGGGGTTCCTGGGGGGGGTCCTGAGGGGATTCCAGGAGGGTCCCGGGGGGTTCCCGGGGGGTCCTGGGGGGATCCCAGGGGGGTCCCAGGGGTCCCAGGGGTCCCAGTGGATCCCAGGGGGTCCCAGGGGGTCCCAGGGGGTCCCAGGGGGTCCTGGGGGATCCCGGGGGGTCCTGGGAGGATGCCAGGGGGGTTCCAGTGGATCCCAGGGGGTCCCAGGGGTCCCAGGGGTCCCAGTGGATCCCAGGGGGTCCCAGGGGGTCCCAGGGGGTCCTGGGGGATCCCGGGGGGTCCTGGGAGGATGCCAGGGGGGTTCCAGTGGATCCCAGGGGGTCCCGGGGGTCCCCGGGGGTGCGGGCGGGGGTCTCACCCAGGAAGGTGCTGGCGATGTACTCGGACACCTGGTTCCCCGAGCGGCTCATCTCCGACAGGTGCGTCAGCTCCCGGTTCAGCATCCGCTTGAACTGCGGGGGGCTGGGCTCAGGGACCCCCGGGGACCCCCCAAACCCCCCCAAATCCACCTGGGACCCCCCAAATCCACCTGGGACCCCCCAAATCCTCCCCAAAACCACCTGGGACCCCCCAAATCCACCTGGGACCCCCCAAACCCCCCCAAAACCACCTGGGACCCCCCAAATCCACCTGGGACCCCCCAAATCCACCTCCAAAACCACCTGGGACCCCCCAAAACCCCCCCCCCAAAACCACCTGGGACCCCCAAAACCACCTGGGATCCCCCAAACCCCCCCAAAACCACCTGGGACCCCCCAAATCCTCCCCAAAACCACCTGGGACCCCCCAACCCCCCCCCAAAACCACCTGGGATCCCCCCAAATCCCCCTGGGACGCCCCAAAGCCCCCCCCCCCAAAAGCCCCCAAATCCACCCCAAACCCCCCAGAGCCACTCCAGAGGGATGGCAGCCTGGCCAGAGCCCAGGGGATGGGACTGGGATGGACTGGGATGGACTGGGATTGACTGGGATGGGGAAAATGGGACTGGGATGGGGAAAATGGGACTGGGATGGACTGGGATGGACTGGGGTGGGACTGGGATGGACTGGGATGGGATAAACGGGATGGACTGGGATAAACTGGGATGGGGATTTGGGACTGGGATGGACTGGAATGGGATAAACGGGATGGACGGGGATGGACTGGGATGGACTGGGATGGGGAAAAATGGGACTGGGATGGACTGGGATGGGGAAAAATAGAACTGGGATGGGGATAAATAGGACTGGGATGGACTGGGATGGACTGGGATGGACTGGGATGGGGATAAATGGGACTGGGATGGACTGGGATGGACTGGGATGGACTGGGATGGGATAAATGGGACTGGGATGGACTGGGATGGGGAAAAATGGAACTGGGATGGGGATAAATAGGACTGGGATGGACTGGGATGGACTGGGATGGACTGGGATGGACTGGGATGGGATAAACGGGATGGACTGGGATAAACTGGGATGGGGATTTGGGACTGGGATGGACTGGGATGGGATAAACGGGATGGACAGGGATGAACTGGGATGGACTGGGATAGGGAAAAATGGGACTGGGATGGACTGGGATGGGATAAACAGGATGGACTGGGATAAACTGGGATGGACTGGGGTGGACTGGGATGGGACTGGGAAAAACGGATGGGGATTTGGGACTGGGATGGACTGGGATGGGACTGGGATGGACTGGCATGGACTGGCATGGACTGGGATGGGAGTTTGCACCAGGGGGGTCTCCCTCAGCTCCCCCCCTGAGACCCCCAGAGCCCCCCGCAGGTCCCCATGACACTGGTGGTGGCACTGGTGGTGGCACTGGTGGTGGCACTGGTGGTGGCACTGGTGACACTGCAGGGGGCGCCACCCCCCCACCGCCATTCTCCCGCCAAGACCCCCGAGGTGTCCCCCCCCCCCTCCATTTACCCCCTCCCCAATTTGGGGGGCTTGGGGGGTGGGATGGAGCATCCCCTGCATCCCTCCCCCCTCCCCTCAGCCAATCAGGACGCGCCGTCCCGTCTCCATGACAACCGCCGGCTCCATGGCAACCGCCCCACTGCGGGGGGGGGGGGGAGTGTTTAACCCCGGGGGGGGGGGGAGGAACCTTCCAGAGACCCCTCCCCAAATCCCCGCACGCGTCACCAGCTCGCGCATCCCCCCCCCCCGCCCCAAATTAAAGGGGAAAAACCCCCGGAAGTACAACGAGACCCCCCCCAAACCACAACGAGACCCCCCCCAAACCACAACGAGACCCCCCAAAGCCCCCAAGACCCTCAAATTGGGGGGCGGGGATGCTCACACAGACCCCTCCCCCCCCCAAAAAAAAAACCACCGGGGCACCTTTGGGTGGGGAGGGTGGGGGTGACATTGAGGGGGGAGGGGAGGTCAGAGGTGCCCCCCACCCCCCCCCCCACCCGAGACCCCCCCCCACTCGGGACCCGCCCCCCGGGCCTTACCTGGTCCCACCACCCCACCAGCCAGGGCTTGGCGCAGGTCTCGCAGAAAAAATCCACCAAGGGCATTTTTCCCGCCGGGAATTTGGGGCGGGGGGGGGGCAAGGAGGTGCAAGACCCCTCCCACCCCCCACCCCCCCCACCGAGGAGGAAACCCCCCCCCAAAAAAAAAAAAAAAAATCCTTACGGAGCCCCCCCCAGGTTGCGCCCCCTAACCCCGCTCAAGGCCCCGGGGGGGCGGGGGGGGCGGCCTTGGGCATGGGGGGAATTTTGGGGGCGGGGGGGGGGCGGGGGGAGCGGGGCCCCCCCCCCGGGTTGGGAGAGCACCCCCAGCCCAGCCCCCCCCCGGCGCTGAGAGCACCCCGGGGTGCGGGGGGGGGTCCCTCACATCGCCCCCACCCCCCCCCCCCGCCTTTTTTTTGGGGATGGAGAGCGAAGCCCACCCCGCCCCCCCCCCGCCTGCTCCTCCTCCGGGGGTCCCGGAGCCCCCCCCGGGATGATGGGGGAGGGGTCAGCGGGTGCCCATGGGGGGGAGGGGGCGGGGAGGGCAAAAGGACGCGGGGATGGGGAGGGGTCTGGGGGGGTCCGGAAGGGTCTGGGGGGTCCGGAGGGGTCTGGGGGGGTCCGGAGAGCTTTGAGGGGGGGGGTCGGGAGGGTCTGGGGGCGCCCCAGGGGTTTCGGGGGGGGGTCGCGCGGAGATTGGGGGGGGAGGGGTGAGCGATGCGCAGGATGAGGAGGGGGCTCCGGGAGGGGTGGGGAGGGGGTCCCGGAAGGTTTTTTGGGGGGGTCCCTGGGGGTGCCGGGGGGGTCCGGTCGAGGCTGCGGAGGCCGCGGAGCTCCGGGGGGGGGGGCGGGGCGGGGCGGGGGGGAGGGGAGGGGAGGGGGGGCCGGACGCCTGCGCGAGGTTTGGCTCCGCCCCCTTTCCCCGCCCCCTCCCCACGGTCACGGTCACGGTCACAGCGGCGGGGGGCGGAGGGGGGGGACACGGGACCCCCCCCCCAAAAGGATCGGGGATCACCCCCCCCGTGCCAAAAATGGGCGCGGGCGCTGCAAAACGTGGGGGTCTCCCCGGACCCCCCCCAAAAACGGGTTGGGGACCCCCAAGTGTCCCCCCCTGAAGGGGTCAGGGACACCCCAAAGGGGTTGGGGACCCCCAAGTGTTCCCCCCAAAAGGGTTGGGGACCCCCAAGGGACACCCCCAAAAGTGTTGGGGACCCCCAAGTGTCCCCCCCTGAAGGGGTGGGGGACACCCAGGGGACACCTGAAAGGGTTGGGGACACCCCCAACCCCCCCTAAAGGGGTCAGCGACCCCCAAGGGACACCCCAGATAGGTTGGGGACCCCCAAGGGACACCCCAAAGGGGTCAGGGACCCCCAAGGGACACCCCAAATAGGTTGGGGACCACCAAGTGACCCCCCCAAAAGTGTCAGGGACCCCCAAAGGACACCCCAAATGGGTTGGGGACCCCCAACAGACACCCCAAAGGGGTTGGGGACACCCAGGGGACACCCCAAATTAGTTGGTGACCCCCCCCAAGCCCCTCTCAAGTGGTCAGGGACTCCCAAGAGACACTCCAAAAGGGTTGGGGACCACCAAGTGACCCCCCCAAAAGTGTTGGGGACACCCAAGGGACACCCCAAATGGGTTGGGGACCCCCAACAGACACCCCAAATAGGTTGGGGACACCCCCAACCCCCCCTAAAGGGGTCAGCGACCCCCAAGGGACACCCAAATAGGTTGGGGACCCCCAAGGGACACCCCAAAGGGGTTGGGGACACCCAAGGGACACCCCAAATTTGTTGGTGACCCCCCCAGGCCCTACTCAAGTGGTCAGGGACCCCCAAGTGACCCCCCCAAAAGTGTTGGGGACCCCCAAGTGACCCCCCAAAAGTATCAGGGACCCCCAAGGGACACCCCAAAGGGGTTGGGAACCCCCCTGAAGGGCCCGGAGGCTCTGCAGTGCCCCTTTGGGGTGGGGGTCCCTCCTTGGGGGGCTCACGGGGGGTGACAGGGACAGGGGGGCTTGGGGACACGATCCTGCGGCGCAGCCAGCAGCGACACTGCCACCAGGGCCACCAGGGCCACCAGGGCCACCAAGGCCACCAGGGCCACCAGGGCCACCAGGGCCACCAGGGCTACTGGTGTCACCAACACCCTGACAGCAGTGCCACCACTGTCACCAACACCCTGACACAGCCACTGCCACCACTGCCACCACTGCCACCAGTGTCACCACTGCCACCACTGCCACCAGTGTCACCAGTGTCACCAGTGTCACCAACACCCTGACACAGCCATGGCCATCAGTGTCACCACTGCCACCACTGTCACCAGTGTCACCAACATTCTGACACAGCCACCAGTGCCACCATCATCCGATGCCACCATGTCCCTGCAGGGCCTGTCCCGGTGTCCCTGTCCCATCCCAGTCCCTGTCCCATCCCTGTCCCTGTCCCTCTGTCCTTGTCCCTTCCCTGTCCCTCTCCCTGTCCCCACCTGTCCCCACTTGTCCTCACCTGTCCTCACCTGTCCCAGTCCCATCCCTGTCCCTGTCCCCGTCCCTGTCCCTGTCCCCGTCCCTGTCCCCATCTGTCCCTGTCCCCACCTGTCCCCTCCTGTCCCATCCCTGTCCCTTCCCTGTCCCCAGGTGTCCCCAGGTGTCCCCACCTTGTTGGAGGCCATCTCGCTGACCTGTCCCTGTCCCTGTCCCTGTCCCATCCCTGTCCCATCCCATCCCTGTCCCTGTCCCCAGGTGTCCCCAGGTGTCCCCAGGTGTCCCCACCTTGTTGGAGGCCATCTCGCTGACCGCCCGGTGCGTCTGCAGCGTCTCCAGCTGCTCCAGGCACCAATCCAGCTCCTCCAGCGTCTCCCGCGCCAGCTGCTGCGACGTCTCCTCTGGGGACAGGGACAGGGGACACCTGGGGACACCTGGGGACACCTGGGGACACTGGGGTAGGGCTGGGGGACACCTGGGGACAGGGGTGGGGACACTGGGGTGGGGATGGGGGACACCTGGGAACACCTGGGGACACTGGGGTGGGGATGGGGGACACCTGGGGACAGGGGTGGGGACACTGGGGTGGGGATGGGGGACACCTGGGGACAGGGATGGGGACACTGGGGTGGGGATGGGGGACACCTGGGGACACCTGGGGACACCTGGGGACACTGGAGTGGGACTGGGGGACACCTGGGGACACCCGGGGACACCTGGGGTGGGGCTGAGGGACATCTAGGGACACCTGGGGACACCTGGGGTGGAGCTGGGGGACACCTGAGGACAGGGACGGGGACCCAGGGTGGGGCTGGGGGACACCTGGGGACACCTGGGGACACCTGGGGTGGAGCTGGGGGACACCTGGGGACACCTAGGGACACTGGGGTGGGGCTGGGGGACACCTGGAGACAGGGACAGGGACCCAGGGTGGGGCTGGGGGACACCTGGGGACACCTGGGGACACTGGGGTGGGGCTGGGGGACACCTGGGGACACCTGGGGACAACTGGGGTGGAGCTGGGGGACACCTGGGGACAGGGGGCAGGGACAGGGGGGACCTTGGAAATGGGGCTGGGGGACCCCCAAGATTGGGGACAGGGACAGGGGACCCTGGGGATGGGGCAGAGGGTCACTTGGGGACAGGGACAAGGGACCTTGGGAATGGGGACACCCGGGGACGGGGATGGGGACACTGGGGTGGGGCTGGGGGACACCTGGGGACACCTGGGGACCCTGGGGATGGGGCTTGGGGACCCCCAGGGACAAAGGGGACCCCCAGGAACAGGGAGGACCCCCAGGGCTGGGGGATGTGAGGAACCCTCTGGAATTTGGGGCCCCTCCAGGATTTCAGGGACCCCCCCAACCCCGCAGTGCTCTGGGACGTTCCATTTTGGGATGGGGGGGGTGCTGCCACCCCCGTGCCTCAGTTTCCCCAGTGGGACCTCCCCCCCCCAAACCCCCCTGACCCCTCCCCCCTTACCTGAGAGCGTGGCCTTGCAGGGGGGGGGCTGGGAGCCGAGGGGCGACCTCCTGGGGGGGGGATGGGACAGAGGGGGGGGGGTCAGGGCTGGGACCCCCCAATTTTGGAAGGGGGAGGAGGGGGCTGAAGGTCAAAGGTCAAAGGTCAGGGGTCACGCACTTGCTGCCCGGGGGGGTGGTGACTTTGGTCAGGATGGAGAAGTTGCTGCGGACGCTGCGGAGACTGGCCAGGACCTGGGGGGGGGTCAGGGGGGGTCAGGGGGGCATCGAGACCCCACCTGAGACCCCCCCCCCACCCCAGGAATCCCCCACCCTACCTGAGACCCCCCCCCAGGACCCCCCCACCCTACCTGAGACCCCCCACCCAGGACCCCCCCACCCTACCTGAGACCCTCCCCACCCAGGACCCCCCCACCCTACCTGAGACCCCCCCCCAGGACCCCCCCACCCTACCTGAGACCCCCCACCCAGGACCCCCCCACCCTACCTGAGACCCTCCCCACCCCAGGACCCCCCCACCCTACCTGAGACCCCCCACCCAGGACCCCCCCAGCCTACCTGAGCAAAGGGGGTGACGATCAAATCCTCGCCGTGGCTGGAAGAGAAATTTGGGGAGGGGGTCAAAGAGAGGAGGTGGGGACCCCCCCTCAATTGAGGGAGGGGCTCACAGAACCACAAGGGGAGTTCTGGAGGGGGGGACACTGGGGAATTTTGGGGTCACCTGGGAGCAATTTTGGGGGTCCTCAAAGGGGTGGGGGAAGGATACTGGGGAGGGGTCTCTGAGGAAATATTTGGGGGGGGGTCTTGGGGGGGTTCCAAGAAAGATCTTGGGGTGTTGGGGGGGGTGGAGATGCTCTTGGGGGGATCCTGGGGGATTTGAGGGGGGGGGTCTCTGGGTCTAGGGAGATCCCGGGGGACTCCAGGGGGGTCCCAAGGGGTCCCAGGGGGTCCCAGGGGGGTCCTGGGTGGCTCTGGGGGGGTCCTGGGGGGGTCGGGGGAGGTCGGGGGGAGCTCACACCTCACTGGCCACGGAGGAATTTCAGGAGATGCTCTTGGGGAGATCCCGGGGGGGGGTCCCTGGGGGTTTTGAGGGGGGGTCCCTGGGTCCAGAAAGATCTCGGGGGGTCCTGGAGGGGTCCCAGGGGGTCACGGTAGGTCCTGGGGGGGTCTCGGGGGGTCCTGGGGGGTCCCGGGGGGTCCCGGGGGGGACTCACGCCTCGCTGGCCATGGAGGAATTTTGGGAGATGCTCTTGGGGGAATTTGAGGGGGGGGTCCCTGGTTCCAGGGAGATCTCGGGGGGCTCTGGGGGGGTCTCAGGGGGTCCCAGGGGCGTCCGAGGGGGGTCTCGGGGGGGTCCCGGTAGGTCCTGGGGGGGTCCCGGGGGGCTGTCAGGCGGGAGATGGTCTTGGGGGCGTTTTGGGGAATCCAGGGGGATTTGAGGAGGGGTCCCTGGGTCTAGGGAGATCTGGGGGGGTCCCGGGGGTCCCGGTGGGTCCTGGGGGGCTCCCAGGGGGATCCCGGGGGGGTCTCGGGGGGGTCCCGGGAGGGTCCCGGGGGGGTCGGGTGGGACTCACACCTCACTGGCCACGGAGATGCTCTTGGGGGGATTTGAGGGGGGGTCCCTGGGTGTAGGGAGACCCCGGGGGACTCCAGGGGGGTCTCGGGGGAGTCCCAGGGGGTCCCAGGGGCGTCCTGGGGGGGTCTCGGAGGGGTCCCGGTAGGTCCTGGGGGGGTCCTGGGGGGGTCCTGGGGGGGACTCACGCCTGGCTGGCCATGGAGGAATTTTGGGAGATGCTCTTGGGGGGATTTGAGGGGGGGTCCCTGGGTCTAGGGAGATCCCGGGGGGCTCTGGGGGGTCCCAAGGGGTCCCAGGGGCATCCTGGGGGGGTCCCGAGGGGCTGTCAGGCGAGAGTTTTGGGAGATGCTCTTGGGGGAGTTTTGGGGAATCCAGGGGGATTTGAGGAGGGGTCCCTGGGTCTAGGGAGATCTGGGGGGGTCCCGGGGGTCCCGGTGGCTCCTGGGGGGCTCCTGGGGGGGTCCCGGGGAATCCCGGGGGGGTCTCGAGGGGTCCCGGGGGGGTCCCGGGGGGGTCCCGGGTGGGACTCACGCCTCGCTGGCCACGGAGGAATTTTGGGAGATGCTCTTGGGGGGATTTGAGGGAGGGGTCCCTGGTTCCAGGGAGATCTCGGGGGGCTCTGTGGGGGTCCCGGGGGGTCTCGGGGGGCTCTGGGGGGGTCCCGGGAGGTTCTGGGGGAGTCCCGGGGGGGGACTCACGCCTCGCTGGCCACGGAGGAGTTCCGGGAGATGCTCTTGGGGGAGGCGAAGTCGAAGTCGCTGTCGGAGCGGTACAGGAAGGACTCGCGGCGCTGCGCCGGGGGGGCCCCGGCCAGGAGCCCCCTCCCCGGGCTGCTCTGGGGGTCCGGGGGGCTCTGCCCCCCACCCCACGGGCCATTGTCCACCTCCGAGCTGGGGAGACACGAGGGGAGGGGGGGGGGGGAAGATGTGTCGCAAACTGGGACCCCTCCCCATTCCCCGGCAGCGTCCCCCCCCCAGGACCAACCCCCCAATGCCGGGAAACCCAGGAGACCCCAAAAAAAAGCCCCAAAACCCCCCCAAAAAAACCACATCGAGCCCCCCCGCCCCCGAGATAAATCCTGCAGGTCCCCCCCTCCAGAACCACCCCCCCTATGCCAGGAATCCCAGGAGACCCCCCCCCAAAAAAAAAAAACCAAAAACCACACCGGGACCCCCAAAGCCAGCTCGGTGGGGATGGGGTCCCAGGAATTGGGGGGGGGGTCCCTATTTCCTCCCCAGAGCCCCCCCAGCAGTGAGCAGGGAGCCGGGGGGGGAGGTGCAGCAGCCTCGGGGGGGGGGGGGGGGCTGGGGGGGACTTGAGGACCCCCCCAACCTCCGGGGGTCTCCAGCCCTGGGTGGGGGGGGGGTTGGGGGGGGGGGGTCCCCAGCTTCATTCTGGGGGTCCCCGTCCCTGGGGGGGAGCAAACTCGGGGGGGGGTCTGGGGGGGAATTGAGGACCCCCCCAACCTCCGGGGGTCTCCAGCCCGGGGTGGGGGGGGGGGTCCCCAGCTTCATTCTGGGGGTCCCCGTCCCTGGGGGGGGGAGCAAACTCGGGGGGGGGTCTGGGGGGAATTGAGGATCCCCCCAACATCTGGGGGTCTCCAGCCCTGGGTGGGGGTCTCCAGCCTCATTCTCTGTGGGGGGGGGTCCCCGCTGGGTGCAGCCCCCGCCCCCGGGGTGGGGAGGGGGGAGCCGGGGGGCGCTGCGTGGGGGTGGGGGTGACTCACCGCTGACAAATTTAGCAACGGGCTCCGAGAAGGAAAAAAAAAATCAAAATTTGGGGTTTTGGTTTTTTTTTTTAGGGGGGGATGGAATTTTAGAAATTTTTGGTTTTCCCTGCTTTGGGAACCACCGGGGTGGGAGCGGGGGCACGGGGGGGCGACCCCCCCCACAGGGTGACAGCCTGGAGGTCACCCCGGTTTGGGAGGAGGGTTTTTTTTTGGGGGGGGGGGTCTGCACAGGGAGTCCGGCTGGTGCAGCCCCCCCGGAATTGGGGGGTGGGGAGGGGGGGATCCCCCAGAAGGTTCCCGATGGATCTGGGGGTGTCCGTGCCCCCCCCTCCCCCCCCAGGGATGGGACAGGGGGTGAGGGTGAGGGTGGGAGCGGGAGGGCGGGGTGGAGGAAGATGAGAAACAGGAGAGGGATTGGGATTGGGATTGAGATTGGGGTTTGGGATCGGGATGGGATGGGATGGGATGGGATGGGATGGGATGGGATGGGATGGGATGGGATTGGGATGGGATGGGATTGGGATGGGGTTGGGATGGGGATGGGGATTGGGATCAGGATTGGGATGGGATCGGGATTGGGATGGGGTTGAGATTTGGATCAGGATCAGGATTGGGATCAGGATTGGGATGGGGTTGGGATGGGGATGGGTTTGGGATGGGGTTGGGATCAGGATCAGGATCAGGATCGGGATCAGGATCAGGATCAGGATCAGGATTGGGATGGGATCAGGATTGGGATGGGATTGGGATCGGGATGGGGTTGGGATGGGGACTGGGATGGGGTTGGGATTGGGATCAGGATTGGGATGGGGATGGGATCAGGATCGGGATGGGGATGGGATCAGGATCAGGATCAGGATCAGGATTGGGATCAGGATCGGGATCAGGATCAGGATCAGGATCAGGATTGGGATGGGATCAGGATTGGGATGGGGTTGGGATGGGGATGGGGTTGGGGTTGGGATCAGGATTGGGATGGGATCAGGATCAGGATCAGGATCAGGATCAGGATCAGGATTGGGATGGGATCAGGATCAGGATCAGGACTGGGATCAGGATCAGGATCAGAACTGGGATCAGGATCAGGATCAGGATTGGGATCAGGATCAGGACTGGGACAGGGTCGGGAAGGAGCCGGGCTGAGCACGGGACGGAGCAAGGACGGCGAGAGGGGCTTGAGGACGGAGAGGAGGAAGAGCAGGACACCGGGAAGGCGACAGCGACCGCGGCTTCCCCGGGGTCCGGCACCGCGGGACCCCCGAAACCTCCCCCAAATCACCCCAAAACCTCCCCCAAATCACCCCCAAAAACCTCCCCCCAAAGCAGCGGGTGCCAGCCCCGGGGGCGTCAGGAAGGGGCGTCCCTGCTATTCCTGGTAGCTGGGATTTCCTTCCCAACCCACCGGGAGCTGCTCCGGCAGCCGGAGACAACCGTGAATCATTTTTAGCTTTTTTTGGGTTTTTTTCTTTTTTTTTTTTTTAATGGCCACAGGTGACTCATCCCCCTCGGAAAAAAAAAATTAAAAAATATATATATAAAATAAAATAAAAAATAAAGATTCCTGCAGATCAGAAATGCCCGGAGGGGCTGCGGCATCACCGCGGGGACAGAGTCGGTGGGAATTGTTGATATCGTGGGGGGAAAAAAAAGGGTTTTTGGGTTTTTTTTGGAGCCAGGATTCGTCAGGAAAAGCCGGGAAGAGGCTCCGGGAGCCGCCGGCAGCCGGCTGGATCCTGCACCGGAGCTCCGGAGAGATCGCACCGGCCCGCGGCTTCGCTGCCTTCCCCCGAGCGCTCTGGGAAACGGGGGGAAAAATCCCGGAGCTGGTACCGGGATAAACCGGGATAAAAACAGGGATAAACCGGGATAAACCGGGATAACAACCGGGATAAACCGGGATAAACCGGGATAAACACCGGGATAAACCGGGATAAACCGGGATAACAACCGGGATAACAACAGGGATAACAATCGGGATAAACACCGGGATAAACCGGGAGAACAACCGGGATAAACACCGGGATAAACACCGGGATAAACCGGGATAAACACCGGGATAACAACCGGGATAACAACCGGGATAAACCGGGATAACAACCGGGATAAACCGGGATAAACCGGGATAACAACCGGGATAACAACCGGGATAAACACCGGGATAACAATCGTGATAACAACCGGGATAAACCGGGATAAACCGGGATAAACACCGGGATAACAACCGGGATAAACACCGGGATAACAACCGGGATAACAACCGGGATAAACACCGGGATAAACCGGGATAACAACCGGGATAAACCGGGATAAACCGGGATAAACCGGGATAACAACCGAGATAACAATCGGGATAACAACCGGGATAACAACCGGGATAAACCGAGATAACAACCGGGATAACAACTGGGAGAAACCGGGATAACAACCGGGATAAACACCGGGATAACAATCGTGATAACAACCGGGATAACAACCGGGATAACAACCGGGATAAACCGGGCGGGGGTGGCGGGGGGAAGGAAATCCCAGCCCCCCCGAAGCCCCCCCGAAGCCCCCCAAGCCTTTGGGGTTTTCAGCGCGGGTGGGGGGCGGGGGGATCCCGGCCCTGCTGCGCTCCCGGCCCTGGGGAAGGGAGGAAGAGGAGGAAGAGGAGGAAGAGGAGGAAGAGGAGGAGGAGGAAGGAAATCGCCCCCCCCCGCACCCCCAACCCCCCCCCGAATCCCGACCATCTGCTGGAGCCTCCTGTGCATAAATTAACGCCGCTAATGAAGCCGGAGCCGCCGGAAGGACGCGGAGCGCGCGGCACATGGCGCCGCATTCCCAAGTTGTTTTCCCGACAAAAAAAAAAATTAAAATCAAAATAAAATAAAATAAAATAAAAAAGTTCCCAGCCGGGAACGGGAAGAGCCGGAGCCGCGGGGCTCCAGATGGATCCTGGGGTGGATGGGGGGGGGGGGGTTTGCAGCCCGCCCACCCCCCAAAAAAAAAAGGAATTTCTCCATCTCCCGCATCCCGATCCCACCGGCGGGATCGCGAGGGGCCCACGGGGGCGGCAGGAGCGGGGGCACCCCGGGGGGGGGGGGCAGCGAGGAGGGGGCGCCCCGAGACAGGGGGGGGCACCCCGAGATAGGGGGGGCACCCCGAGAGAGGGGGGGGCACCCTGAAACAGGGGGGGCACCCTGAGAGAGGGGGGGGCACCCTGAGAGAGGGGGGGGCACCCTGAGAGAGGGGGGGGCACCCTGAAACAGGGGGAGCACCCCGAGATAGGGGGGGCACCCTGAGGGAGGGGGGGGGCACCCCGAGAGGGGGGAGTACCCCGAGAGAGGGGGGGGCACCCTGAGAGGGGGGGGGGCACCCCGAGAGATGGGGGACACCCCGAGACAGGGGGGGCACCCTGAGACAGGGGGGGCTGTGATGGGGGGGCCGGGTTCGGGTCCTGAGGGGTCCCCAGAGACCCCCGGGGGCCATTTCTGGTACTGGGAGGATGCTGGGGGGGTCCCAGTGCTCCCAGTACCGGCACTGGGATGAGGATGGGGAGCTCCCAGTGCTCCCAGTATTGGCACTGGGATGAGGATGGGGAGCTCCCAGTGCTCCCAGTACGGGCACTGGGATGAGGATGGGGAGCTCCCAGTGCTCCCAGTACCGCACTGGGATGAGGATGAGGAGCTCCCAGTGCTCCCAGTACGGGCACTGGGATGAGGATGGGGAGCTCCCAGTGCTCCCAGTACCGCACTGGGATGAGAAGGAGCTCCCAGTGCTCCCAGTACGGGCACTGGGATGAGGATGGGGAGATCCCAGTGCTCCCAGTACCGCACTGGGATGAGGATGGGGAGCTCCCAGTGCTCCCAGTACTGATACTGGGATGAGGATGGGGAGCTCCCAGTGCTCCCAGTACCGGCACTGGGATGAGGATGGGGAGCTCCCAGTGCTCCCAGTACCGAACTGGGATGAGGATGAGGAGCTCCCAGTGCTCCCAGTACCGGCACTGGGATGAGGATGGGGAGCTCCCAGTGCTCCCAGTACCGCACTGGGATGAGGATGGGGAGCTCCCAGTGCTCCCAGTACCGGCACTGGGATGAGGATGGGATGGGCTTTGGGGGACGGTCCCGCCTCTGATCCCGGTACCGGGAAGATCCTGGGGAGGCGCTCCCGCCTCCAATCCCGGTGCCAAGAGGACGCTGAAGGGCTCCAGGGGAGGCCCCACCCCCGGTACCGGTACCGAGATGACACCAAATGAGCTCCCACCCCCGGTACCGGTACCGGGATGACACCCAGTGAGCTCCCTTCCCCGTTACTGGTACCGGGATGACATCAAATGAGCTCCCACCTCCGATACTGGTACCAGGATGACACCCAGTGAGATCCAACCTCCGGTACCGGTACCGGGATGACACCCAGTGAGCTATCACCCCCGGTACCGGTACCGGGATGACACCCAGTGAGATCCAACCTCCGGTACCGGTACCGGGATGACACCCAGTGAGCTATCACCCCCGGTACCGGTACCGGGATAACACCGAGTGGGCTCCCACCTCCGGTACCGGTACCGAGATGACACCAAATGAGCTCCCATCCCCGTTACCGGTACCGGGATGACACCAAATGAGCTCCCACCTCCGGTACCGGTACCGGGATGACACCGGGTGAGCTCCCGGTACCGGTACCGGCATGACACCAAGTGAGCTCCCATCCCCGGTACCGGTACCGGGATGACACCAAGTGAGCTCCCACCTCCGGTGCCGGTACCGGGATGACATCAAATGAGCTCCCACCTCCGGTACCGGGATGACACCCAGTGAGCTATCACCCCCAGTACCGGTACCAGGATGACACCGAGTGGGCTCCCACCTCCGGTACCGGTACCGGGATGACGCTGGGGGGGCCCCGGGGGGTCTCGCCGCCGTCACCTACCGCCTGCCGGTGCCAGGGGTCCCGTGGAGGGAGGAGGGCCAGGACATGCGGGCGCTGCGCAGCCCGGGCCGGTCCCCGGTGTCCACGGCATCCGCCCGCTCCATGGGCCGGGGCCGGTGCCGGTCGGTGTCGGAGAAGCCGCGGTGGCGGATGCGGATCGGGGTGCGGGGCTGGCGCCAGAGGTGCTGCGGGGGGCGCAGGGGGCCCGGGCCCTCCCGGGGCACCGGCAGCGACAGCGACAGGCTCTTCCTGGAGCCCGGCACCGGCTCCATCATCCCCGGTACCGGGAAAGGGGGGAACCGGGGACCCGGAATGCTGCAGCCACCGCCGGAACCGCTGCCGGGAACGGTGACGGTACCGGAGCAGATCCCGGAGCTCTTGCCGGTGCCGGTTCCGGAGTCCTTCCTTAGCGATCCGCGGTACCGGCAGCGGCTCCTCCCGGTGCCGGGCTCCGCATGGCCCCGTGCAACCGGTTGGAAAGAAGCCGGGGAAGAACCTCCCGGTGCCGCCGGTGCCGCCTCCGGTGCCGCCGCCGGTGCCGCTGCCGGTGCCGCCTCCGCGCCCGGCTCGGCGCCTCCCCCCGCCCCGGGACCTCCCCCGCCCCCGGAACGGCTCCGCCCCGGGACCCCGTGGACCCCCCCCCGCCCCCCACCGCAGAGTCACGGCGGCGCGGCTCCCCCCGCCCCCGTTACCCGGGGAATCCTCCCCCGGTGTTCCCGGAACGGGGATCCCGGATCTTCCCCCTCACGGGGGGGGGTGTGGGGGATTCCCTCCCCCCGGCACGGCGGGGACAGCCCCCCCTAAATCCGCGTTATGAGGATCCCCCTTCCCGGGGGATCCCCGGCACCATTCGGGGATTCCCCCCCTCTTAACCGAGGGGACCCCCCCTCGAGCCCCCCCCCAGTGCCCAAATGAGGTTTGGGGGGGCTGGGGGACCCCCCCCAGAGCAGCACCGAGACCCCCCAGAGCAGCACCGGGACCCCCCAGAGCAGCATCGAGACCCCCCAGAGCAGCACCGAGACCCCCCCAGAGCACGGACCCCATTGCAGGTTTGGGGTCTGGGGTCCCCCCTCTACAGACCCCCAGCTTTGGGGGTGTCCCCCCCACCCCATTTCCGTGACACTGCGGAGCCCCCCCAAAGCCACACCCCCTCCCGCAGCCCCCCCCCCCCCCCCCAAAATAGCTGCGGGGACCCTCGGGGGGGTCCCCAGCCTGGACATTGTCCCTGCCCCAGGGGGTCCCCATCCAGGGCCGTGTCCCCATCCCCGCCCCACAGGACCCCCCACCCAAGGGACACCCCCTCCCCCAGAGCTCCCCAAAGCCCCCCCTGGGCCACCAGGTGCTGGCAGCGCCCCCCCGCCCCCTCCCCTCCCCCGGTTTTGTCCCCGCCCGTACCTGGGGGGCTGGCTGGGCAGGGGCAGCGAGGTGGGGCGCGGGGGGTCGGGGGGCTCCGGGCCTTTCCAGGGGGGCACCTGGAGGGTGCCGGAGAGGCGGCGGCGCCCGCGGCGCAGCTCGGCACCGGGCATGGCCGGGGGGGGCTGCCAGGGGGGCACGGGGGGCGTCAGAGGGGTCGGGGGGGGGGGGGTGGGGGCATGGAATGGCACGGCACGGCACGGCACGGCACGGCACGGCTTGGCAAAGCGAGTGCCACAGCAGAGCGCGGCACGGCACGGCATCAAACCGCACGGATTGGCACGGCACGGCACAGCATGGTACAGAGCCTGGCACGGCAAGAATTGGCACGGCACGGCACGGATTGGCACGGCACGGCAAGGATTGGCACGGCACGGCGCGGCACGGCACAGAGCCTGGCACGGCAAGAATCGGCACGGCACAGCATCAAACCGCACGGATTGGCACGGCACGGCACGGATTGGCACGGCACAGAACCTGGCACGGCAAGGATTGGCAGGGCACGGCACAGCATCAAACCGCACGGATTGGCACGGCACGGCACGGCATGGATTGGCACGGCACGGCGCAAAGCCCGGAACGGCACAGAAAGGCACCACGTTGGCACGGCACGGATTGGCACGGCACGGCACGGATTGGCACGGCACGGCATGGCACGGCACCGCCCCCCCTCGCCCCCCGGTTCCCCCCACCCCCGCTCCCCTCACCTGCGGCTCCGGCCCGGCCACGCTGCTCCGGTTCCTCCTCATGTGGGGTGCCGGGGCTCGGGGGGGCACGGCGGCCACGCGGGGGGACCCCGAAATGTCCCGGGGGGCTGCGGGACCTGCGGGGAGGGGGGGAGGGGGACAGATGAGGGGTGAGGGGGGAGTGCGGAGACCCCCGGTACCCCCCGGTAGCCCCCCGGTACCCCCGGTACCCCCGTTCCAGCCCGGAGCCCCCCCCCGGCAGCCCCGCTCCCCACGCCGGGGACCCTCAGGCTCCTCCCGGTCCGGGGGTTGCCAAGGAAACCACGGCATCGCATCCCCGTGGGATCACCGGGCAGCAGCACCGGCACCGGGATCCCGCCCGCGGTACCGACGGCACCGCCGGACCCGCAGAGCCGAACCGCTCCTCCCACCGGTGACCCCCCGCGCTCCGGTGCCGGTATCTCACCGTACCGGGTTCCGCACCGCGGGGGCAGCACCGGGGACCCAGAAAGGGGACGGGAGGAAAGCACCGCCCGGTCTCCCGGTGCCGTTCCCGGTGCCCTTCCCGTACCTGGCCGCCTCCCGGTGCCGCGGCGCTGCCCGGCATCCTCCCGCCTTTGTCTCCGGTGACAGCGGCGGGAGCGGCGCCGGTGACAGCGGCGGAAACGCGGCGGGGGCGGCTCCTTCCACACCCCCCCCCCTCCCCAACCCTCCCCGGTCTCCCGGTGCCGTTCCCGGTGCCGTTCCCGTACCTGGCCGCCTCCCGGTACCGCGGCGCTGCCCGGCATCGTCCCGCCTTTGTCCCCGGCGGGAGCGGCCCCGGTGACAGCGGCGGAAACGCGGCGGGGGCGGCTCCTCCCACCCCCGGCACCGGCCACGGCCCCCCCCCCCGCCGCCCCCGGTGTGTCCCCCCCACCCGCGCTCCGGTGTCCCCGGGGCTGTCCCCGTGTCCCTCTGTCCCCGTGTCCCTCTGTCCCTCTCAACTTGAACCTCTCTGATGGATAAAGGGATTTTTTAAGTCCCCACCCCACCTCGAGCGAACCCCTCCGAAATAACCGAAAAAAAAATTAATAAAAAAAAAAAAAAGAAAGAAAAATAAGAAAAATAAGGAGAAAAAAAATAGAGGAAAAAAAAAAAAGGCTTTAATCTCGATTTAAACTCCTCCAAAGATGGAAAAGCAGGGGGGAGGTTTGGTTTCTCCTCAATTTAAATACCAGGAATGGAGGATCCCGCCTCGATTTAAGCCATTTAAATGAGAGGGGAAATGGAAATTCTCAATTTAACCCTCCCCAAAAATGCTTGCCTCACCCATTTCTGGTTTTCCCCCCTGGTTTGGGGGCTTTTTGACGCCTTTTTCACCCCCTGAAGGTGCCTTCGGACGGATGAAATTCCTGAAAGGACCCCTAAAGAGGCTGCTCTCGATTTAAACCCTTAAAAATGAGGGGAAACGGGGATGCCGCCTCAATGGAACCCTCAGGGTGATGGAAATGGGGGGGCTGCCCTCATTTCGAACGCACAAAAAAGGCACCGTAGCGGTTTCCCCGTTTTATTTAAGCCCGAATTTAACGGGAAATGGGGATTCCCGGTCGAGGGACACCCCTGGATTCAGGGGAAAATGAGATTTTCTTCAGCAGAGACCTCGAAAATCGCAGGTGAGGCGGGCGGGGGGATCCTGGGGTGGGGTCTCTCTCCTCAACCCTCTTCGTGTCCCCCCTAAATCTCATCCCAGGACCCCCAGATTCCTCCGTGGCCCCCAAATCCCTTCCCAGTCCCCCCCCCCTCCCCAAAATCTCTCCGCGCCCCCCCTGCCCCACCCCGCTCCCTCAGCCCTGGCTTTTACGGCAGTGCGGCTAGCGCGGCGGCGGCGCTTTACGGCAGTGTGGCGAACACCACTCCCGGCCCCTCAGCCCTTGCTTTACGGCAGTGTGGCGCGCTCGGAGCTGTGCCGACGTGACGGCACTTTACGGCAGTGCGGCGAGCCGGCCGAGGCGGCGGCCGTACTTTACGGCAGAGTGGCGGGGACAGCGCTGTACGCAAATGTGCGCAACACACCCCAAAACTCCTTAACCACCCTTTGGAGCCCTCAAACCCACGGCAGCATCCTCTACAATGCAACGAACACCCTCAAAACCCTCCCAGCATCTCTTAATCTTGTCTAGCCATCCCAAAACCACCCCCGCAAGTGCATCCCGGAGCCTCCAGTCATATCCCAGTCCCTCCACAGTGCCCTCAGTCCCGCTCCATCCCAGTGACACCAGAAAACACAAAGCTTTGAAGGAGAAAAAATATTTAAACCGAGAGGAAAAGACATTTTCTTTTACCTGTTGCTGTCTGTGTGATGGAAAAAGGCCAGGAAATGTGAGGGGAAAAAAAGGGCGGGAAATGTGAGGGGAAAAAGAGGGCGGGAAACCTGAGGGGAGAAAAGGGCGGGAAACGTGAGGGGAGAAAAGGGCGGGAAACGTGAGGGGAAAAAAGGGCGGGAAACGTGAGGGGGAAAAGGGAGGGAAACGTGAGGGGAGAAAAGAGCGGGAAACGTGAGGGGAAAAAGGGCGGGAAGTGTGAGGGGAAAAAGAGCGGGAAGCGTGAGGGGAAAAGAGCGGGAAACGTGAGGGGGAAAAGAGCGGGAAATGTGAGGGGAGAAAAGGGTGGGAAACGTGAAGGGAAGAAGAGCGGGAAACGTGAGGGGAAGAAGAGCGGGAAACGTGAGGGGAGAAAAGAGTGGGAAACGTGAGGGGAAAATGGAGGGAAACGTGGGGGGAAAAGGGCAAAATGTTAAGAAATTTGTAGGGTGCTCACCCTCACCCACTTCTTCTGCACGCTAGCACTGTGGTTAAAGACAGAGACACCCAAAACACCCCCGACCCACAGCTCCGCCCTGTACAAGCCCCTCAATATCTCCCCCCAAAATAAATCTCCGGCGCCAAGTCCTGAGGCTTTATTAGAGTATTTTTGGGGTAACACACACGAGAGATTCCCCCCCTTGAAATAAGCTACAAAAATAGAAGTGCTAAAAGCCCCCCCTTCTAAAAGGTAGGGAGGGGCAAGGTCCAGGTCCCCCTAAAAATCA
Organism: Phylloscopus trochilus trochilus; assembly: GCA_016584745.2. Classification (NCBI taxonomy): domain Eukaryota; kingdom Metazoa; phylum Chordata; class Aves; order Passeriformes; family Phylloscopidae; genus Phylloscopus; species Phylloscopus trochilus. The sequence continues at coordinate 45,736 of WQNJ02000173.1, forward strand.
AAAGGTGGGGAGCTCAGGTTTGTAGTGTGCGAAGTGGGACCAGCCCAGAGTTGAGGGGGACCCCCATTGTCCTGAGAAGGGAGATGTTTGCGGGGGGATCCCCCTCAGCTGGAGGGAGTGCGGCTGTGAGGGGTCCGCGCTCGCCGGGCGGCCGTGGCCAAGCGCTGCTGGGCCAGGAAGGACTGAGCCCCGCTGGCCGGCCGTGACGCCGTCCCTCCCTCCTGCTGCTGCAGTGCCAGGCCCTGAGGGGACAACCAGAGAGGGGGACACGTCAGGGGATTGTGGGGGGACCCCCAGACCCACAGAGCACGGGGAAGTGTGTATCAATGTCCCTCCAGGTGCACCAATTCCCCCCCAGGTGTACCTGGGCCCCTCCCCTGGGCTTCCCCTCGCTCACCATGTTGTACCAGGCGGTGACCAGCAGCCTCTCTTCGCGCTCCCGCTGCGCCTGACTGCGCTCCCAGTCGTTCTGGGGAGGGGTGGGGGGGGTTTAGCTGGAGATGGAGATCTTTTTCCCCTCATGTTTTCCGCCCTTTTCTCCCCTCACGTTTCCCGCTCTTTTTCCCCTCATGTTTTCCGCCCTTTTCTCCCCTCATGTTTCCCGCCCTTTTTCTCCACTCACAGTTCCCGCCCTTCTTCCCCTCACATTTCCTGCCCTTTTTTTCCCCTCACGTTTCCCGCTCTTTTTCCCCTCATGCTTCCTGCCCTTTTTCTCCTCACATTTCCCGCCCTTTTTCTCCCCTCACGTTTCCCGCTCTTTTTCCCCTCATGCTTCCCGCCCTTTTTCCCCTCACGTTTCCCGCCCTTTTTCTCCCTCATGTTTCCCGCTCTTTTTCCCCTCACGTTTCCCGCCCTTTTTCTCCCCTCACGTTTCCCGCTCTTTTTCCCCTCATGCTTCCCGCCCTTTTTCCCCTCACATTTCCCGCCCTTTTTCTCCCCTCACGCTTCCCGCCCTTTTTCTCCCCTCACGTTTCCCGCTCTTTTTCCCCTCACGCTTCCCGCCCTTTTTCCCCTCATGTTTCCTGCCCGTGGAGATGGAGCCCCCCAGGACCCCCCCACCAAGACTTCAACCCTCACCTCCAGGTGCCGGATCAGCGCGTCCTTCTCCTGCAGTTGGTTGCGGAGGAGCTGCAGGACAGGGGCCAAGGGGGGGAGTGCCAGGAGGGTCCCCGGGGGGTGCTGAGGGGTTTTGGGGAGCTGATCTCTTGGAACCTCTAATTCCTGATCCCGTAAAGGGGGAACAAAGTGGGAGGTTAGCCAGGAAAGGACCCCCACCCACCCAAAACCCCCTCAAATCTTCATGGGGAAACTGAGGCACAGTCCATCTCCTGCCCCCTCCCTCCAGGTATTACCCCCTCGGGATCCCAATACAACCCTCAATCTGGGGGATCCCCTAAACTCCCCCCTAAATTTTCCCCCCCAGGACTCCCCACATCCTGGCCCCTTCCCCAAATTCACTCCGGACCCTCTCATACCAGCCCTGGGGTGCTCCAGCTCTTCCTCCTCCTCCTCCTCCTCCTCTCCCTCTGGCAGCTCATCCCTGGGGGAGCAGGGGGGTGGTCACAGGTTGGGGATGTTGGGAGGGCTCCCCCAAATCCCCCCCCCCACCCAAAATCCCACCCCCCAAAACTCACAGGTCCTCAGGGGTCTCCTCCAGCAGCAACAACTGTGGGGGGAGGAAAGCAACAGAGAGGTGAAGCTGAGGCACTGAGGTGCCCCCAAAAAAATGTGCCCCCCCCCCCCCCAAAAATGTTCACACAATGAACTGAGGGGCCCCTCTCAGTGTTGAGAGACCCCCACCCCAAAAATCTCCCCACTCACCTTCTCCTGGGGTCTCCCCCGCACTGCCCGAGGCTCAGCTGCCTCCGTGGCCTCCAGCCTGTGGGTTTTGGGGGGGGCATTAAGGATTTGGGGGGGCTGGTTAGGGATTGTGGGGTGGGGGGCTTTTGAGGACCCCCCCCCTGAGCCCCCTACCTGTGCCGGAGCTGGTCCCGCTGCAGCCCGCAGCCGTCGGTTCTCCCGGCGCAGCCGCGTCACCGTGTCCCTGGTGGTGGGGGAGGGACACCGGGGGGGGGGAGGTCACAAAAAATTAGGGACCCCCACCCCTCCCACCCCTCGGGGGTTGGAGACCCCACCCTGGAACCCACCTGAGCTCGGCGGGAAGGATCTCAGCCGCCAAATTCCGGGGTGGGGCTGGGCCCCCCTCCAGCCCTGTGTCTGGGGAGGGGGGTAAAAGGTGGATTGTGGGTGGGGGGACACAGGTGACATCCCAAAATTGTGTCCCCAGGGAGCCCCCACAGGAGCCCCCCAAACCCTCCAGCCCAAAGCGGGGGTTCTCTGGTGTCTCCTGTGAGGATTGTGCTCAGCCAGGAGGGCGCCCCCTCCTGCCCAGGTGTTGTCTGGGGGGCGGGGCTCTGTGGCACTCACCTGCCTGGCTCAGGTAGCTCTGCTGCACCTGCACGCAGCGCAGCTCCTCGTTGGCCTCGCGCAGCGCGTCCCGCTCCTCCAGCAGCCGCTGCGGAGTTGTGGGGGGGGAACAGGGCGCTCAGGTGGACGCCAGGTGTGCCCCCAGGTGTGCTCGGGGCGGGGCTGTCCCCCCAGCCTCACCCACCTCCTTCTCCTGGCTCAGGGCCTCGAATCGCTCCTGCAGGTGCCGGAATTCCAGGTGCCACTTCTCGGCCTCCAGCGCCGCCTCCGCCTGCTGCCCGCTCAGCTCCTCCACCTGCGCGGTGACACCCGGCGGCGGTGACACCTGGGCCACCTGAGCCTCTCTCCCCCGCCTTCACACCTTCACCTTTCCCACCTCACCTGCCTGCGGGCGGCCTCCAGCTGCGCGCAGCCGGCCTGGGCGCGGCCCAGCTGCTGCTGCAGGTGCGCGGCGCGGCGCACCTGGGCGGCGTGGCGCTCCTCCAGCGCCCGCACCCAGCGCCGCAGCTCGCCCGCCGCCGCCGCCCGGCCCCGGTAGGTGGCCACCGCCGCCTCCAGCCGCCCCGCCCGCGCCGACGACGCCCTGAGGTGGGAGAGGGAGGGGCACAGGTGAGATCCCGGCGGCACCTGAGCGCAGGTACGCGGCGCACGGCGAGGACGCCGCTGAGGGTGACGTGGAGGTGCGCAGGAGCAGCCCAAAAAATGCCCCGGCTCACCTGAGCAGGTGTCAAGGCTCACCTGAGCAGGTGGCTTGGTGCACCTGAGCAGGTGGCTTAGCTCACCTGAGCAGGTGTCAAAGCTCACCTGAGCAGGTGTCAAAGCTCACCTGAGCAAGTATCAAGGCTCACTTGAGCAGGTGGCTTGGCGCACCTGAGCAGGTGGCTTGGCACACCTGAGCAGGTGTCAAGGCTCACCTGAGCAGGTGTCAAGGCTCACCTGAGCACATGTCAAGGCTCACCTGAGCAGATATCAAGGCTCACCTGAGCAGGTGTCAAGGCTCACCTGAGCAGGCTCACCTGAACAGGTGGCTTGGCTCACCTGAGCACGTGTCAAGGCTCACCTGAGCAGATATCAAGGCTCACCTGAGCAAGTGATTTAGCTCACCTGAGCAGGTATCAAGGCTCACCTGAGCAGGTGTCAAGGCTCACCTGAGCAGGTCCATCTCGTCGCGCAGCGCCCCGCGCCTCCCCGGCCAGCCCGCTCAGCTCCTGCGCCCGCACCTGCAGCCCCCCGCGCCTCCTGCTCCAGCCGCGAGCAGCGCGCCCGCAGCTCCTCCTTGCCGCTCTCCAGCCTGCAACGGGACCCACCCCCGAGCTCAGGTGAGGGGCACAGGTGAGCGGGGCGTCCCAAGGGGGACGAGTTCTCACCTGTAATTCTCCTCCTGCAGCTCCTCCACCTGCGTCTGCAGCCTCAGCAGCTTCTTGGCGGCGGCGCCGGCGGCGTCGGACTCGAGCTGCTCCCGCAGCGCCCGGTTCTCCGCGGCCAGGTGTCCCTTCTCCTCCAGCAGCGTGGCCACCTGCGGCGCCCAGGTGTGCAGAAGGGGCCCAGGTGTGCAGAAGGGGCCCAGGTGTGCGTGGTCCCCTCCCAGGGGTTCCCCCTCCTCCCACGAATCACTCGAGAATCCTTTCCTGTTAAGCCTTGGTGCTTCTTAACCAGGTATAGAAAATTTGTGGGGGAGTCCAGGTGTGTGGGAGGGGCCCAGGTGTGCAGGATCCCCTCCCAGGTGTGCCCCAGTCTCACCTGAACCACTCAAGAATCCTTTCCCATTTAACCTTGGGGGTTCCTAACCAGGTACAGGGAATTAAGAGGGGAATCCAGGTGTGCAAAGAGGGATCCAGGTGTGCCAGAGGGGCCCAGGTGTGCAGGATCCCCTCCCAGGTGTGTGGAATCCCCTCCCAGGTATTTCCCACCCTTACCTGAACCACTCAAGAATCCCTTCCCATTAAACCTTGGGGGTTTCTTAATCAGGTACAGGGAATTAGGGAGGGAATCCAGGTGTGCAGGAGGGGCCCAGGTGTGCCGGATCCCCTTCCCAGGTATTCCCCACCCTCACCTGAACCACTCAAGCATCTTTTTCCATTAAGTCTTGAGGATTTTTCCTAACCAGGTTTAGGGAATTAGGTGGGGAACCCAGGTGTGCAGGAGGGGCCCAGGTGTGCAGAGAGCGATCCAGGTGTGCAGGAGGGGCCCAGGTGTGTGGGAGGAGCCCAGGTGTGCAGGAAGGTGCCCAGGTGTGCAGGACCCCTCCCTTAGGGAGCCACAGCTCACACGAGCCAGCAGAGAACCCCCTCCCGCTCACCCTCAGGTGGAATTTGGTGGGTGGGGGGCACACAGGATTTGGGGGGACCCCCCCTCCCCTCCACCTGCCAGGTGATTCCAGTCCTCACCTGCTGCTCCAGCTCACGGCAGCGCTGCCCCGACGCCCCCCCCGGCCTCCTCGGGGGGCTCCTGGCTCAGGAAGTAATAACGGCGGGACTGGGGGGGGGGGGGGGGGCACAGAGGGGGGGTCAAGGGGGCTCGGAGACCCCCCCTGACACCCCCAAATCCCCCCCCATGATCTGCCCCCCTCACCTGAGTGTCGAAGTTCCCGTAGCTCTCGGCCGCCATCGGCTCCGACTGCTCCGGATCCAAGAGCTGCCACGAGGGAGGGACAGTTTGGGATTTGGGGAGGGGGTCTGGGGGGCTTCAGGCCCCAAAACACCCCCAAGACCCTCCAAGCCCTGTGGTGACACTCAGGCTGCCCCAAACCCCCCCAAAACCCAATGCACACTGACCCCCCAATGTGATACCCCCCAAACCACCCTCAGGACTCCCCAATGCCCCCCACTCCCAAAAAAAAGCCCTTGGGGGACCCCCAAAATCCCCCCAGGGACCACCAAAATGCCCCCCTCACCTCCTGGATGGCCGTCATCACCTCGTGCTGCACCGACTCCTGCAGCGTCATGATGCGCTGGATGTGCTCTGCCGATTTTGGGGGGGTCAAGGGAGTGTTTTGGGGGGGGTCAGGGGGGTTTTTTGTTTTTTGGGGGGGGGTCTCCTCACCTTCCCGGCGGTCGCAGCTGACGGCGCAGCCCAGCACCAGTCGCACCAGTTTGCCCAGTTGCTCGGGGTCGCCGCGCTGGGCGGCCGGCGCCACGTCCGGCACGTGCTGCTCGGCCACGGCCTGGCCCAGCACCTGGGGAGGGGGTCTCGGGGTCAGAGCCCCCCCTCCTCCCAACCCTTAGGGACTCCCCCAAATTCCAGGGGAGCCCCCCCCAACCCAAAATTCCCTCCTCACCCCCCCCCCCAAAAAACACTCACATCCTGCCAGTACTCCAGGACGCTCTGCAGCACCTTGCGCAGGTTGTTCACCTGGGGAGGGGGGAAACGAGGTGGGACCCCCCCCAAAAAAAAACCCAAATTGCGCTCACACCTCCCTGTGGTCTTTGGGTGCCCCAAAATAGCCTCAGCCCAAAGAATCCCCCCCAAAATCTTCACTACAAACTCAA
>WQNJ02000174.1:0-43519 GCA_016584745.2 Phylloscopus trochilus trochilus
CTCTATTTCCGCGCCCCCTCCTGCTCCAAGGCTCTGTCCCCGCGGGAGCTCCGCGCCGGCAGCGTCGGCTCCCTGGTGACCGTGCAGGGAATCGTCACCCGCGCCGGCGACGTGCGGCCGCTGCTGCGCGTGGCCACCTACAGCTGCGACCAGTGCGGCGCCGAGACCTACCAACCGGTACTGGGAGGGACTGGGATGGACTGGGATGGGACTGGGATGGGACTGGGATGGGACTGGGATGGGACTGGGATGGACTGGGATGGACTGGGATGGACTGGGATTGAACTGGGATTGGGATTTGGGGTGTCAGTGGCACCTACAGCTGCGACCAGTGCGGCGCCGAGACATACCAGCCGGTACTGGGAGGGACTGGGATATACTGGGATGGGACTGGGATGGACTGGGATGGACTGGGAGGGACTGGGATGGACTGGGATGGACTGGGAGGGACTGGGATGGACTGGGATGGGATTGGGATGGACTGGGATGGACTGGGAGGGACTGGGATGGACTGGGATGGACTGGGAGGGACTGGATGGACTGGGATGGGATTGGGATGGACTGGGATGGGACTGGGATGGGCTGGGATGGGCTGGGATTGGACTGGGAGGGACTGGGATGGACTGGAATTGAGCTGGGATTGGACTGGGATTGGACTGGGAGGGACTGGGAGGGACTGGGAGGGACTGGGATTGAGCTGGGATTGGACTGGGATGGGATTGGGAGGGACTGGGAGAGACTGGGATGGACTGGGAGGGACTGGGATTGGATTGGGATGGACTGGGATTGGACTGGGAGGGACTGGGAGAGACTGGGATGGACTGGGATGGGGATTTGGGGGGGATTTGGGGTGTCAGTGCCACCTACAGCTGCGACCAGTGCGGCGCTGAGACATACCAGCCGGTAACTGGGAGGGACTGGGATATACTGGGATGGACTGGGATTGAGCTGGGATATACTGGGAGGGACTGGGATGGGACTGGGAGGGACTGGGATTGGATTGGGATGGACTGGGATTGGACTGGGAGGGACTGGGAGAGACTGGATGGACTGGGATGGGGATTTGGGGGGGATTTGGGGTGTCAGTGCCACCTACAGCTGCGACCAGTGCGGCGCTGAGACATACCAGCCGGTAACTGGGAGGGACTGGGATATACTGGGATGGACTGGGATTGAGCTGGGATATACTGGGAGGGGACTGGGATGGGACTGGGATGGACTGGGATTGGATTGGGATATACTGGGATTGGATTGGGATGGACTGGGATATACTGGGAGGGACTGGGAGGGAGTGGGATTGGATTGGGATGGACTGGGAGGGACTGGGATTGGACTGGGATGGACTGGGATGGGACTGGGAGGGACTGGGAGGGGACTGGGATGGACTGGGAGGGACTGGGATTGGATTGGGAGGGACTGGGATATACTGGGATTGGACTGGGAGGGACTGGGATTGGACTGGGAGAGACTGGGATGGACTGGGATTGAGCTGGGATATACTGGGATTGGACTGGAAGGGACTGGGAGGGACTGGGATATACTGGGAGGGACTGGGATTGAGCTGGGATATACTGGGATTGGACTGGAAGGGACTGGGAGGGACTGGGAGGGACTGGGATGGACTGGGAGGGACTGGGAGGGACTGGGATGGACTGGGAGGGACTGGGATGGACTGGGATTGGATTGGGAGGGACTGGGAGGGACTGGGAGGGACTGGGAGGGACTGGGATGGACTGGGATTGGATTGGGAGGGACTGGGATGGACTGGGATGGGCTGGGATATACTGGGAGGGACTGGGATGGACTGGGATATACTGGGAGGGGACTGGGATATACTGGGAGGGGATTTGGGGTGTCAGTGGCACCTACAGCTGCGACCAGTGCGGGGCTGAGACATACCAGCCGGTACTGGGATATACTGGGATATACTGGGAGGGACTGGGATGGGACTGGGATGGACTGGGATTGGATTGGGATATACTGGGATTGGATTGGGATGGACTGGGATATACTGGGAGGGACTGGGAGGGACTGGGATTGGACTGGGAGAGACTGGGATGGACTGGGATTGAGCTGGGATATACTGGGATTGGACTGGAAGGGACTGGGAGGGACTGGGAGGGACTGGGATGGACTGGGAGGGGATTGGGGGGGTCTGGGATGGACTGGGAGGGGACTGGGGGGGACTGGGATGGACTGGGATGGGATTGGGATGGACTGGGATGGACTGGGGATGGGATTGGGATGGACTGGGAGGGACTGGGATGGACTGGGATGGGACTGGGAGGGACTGGGATGGACTGGATTGGATTGGGATTGGATTGGGATGGACTGGGAGGGGATTGGGAGGGACTGGGATGGACTGGGAGGGACTGGGAGGGACTGGGAGGGACTGGGAGGGACTGGGATGGGATTGGGGGGGACTGGGAGGGACTGGGAGGGACTGGGATGGGATTGGGGGGGACTGGGATGGGACTGGGATGGGACTGGGATGGGATTTTTTAGGGAAATTCACCTGAACCTGGGCTCAGGTGAGTTTTTGGGGGGCTCAGGTGTGCTCAGGTGTGTTCAGGTGGGGTTTTTGGGGCTCAGGTGAGGTTTTTGGGGGATCCCTGGAGCTCAGGTGAGTTTTTGAGGGGCTCAGGTGTGTTCAGGTGTGTTCAGGTGAGGTTTTTTGGGGTTCAGGTGAGTTTTTTGGGGATCCCTGGAGCTCAGGTGATGTTTTTTTGGGGTTCAGGTGTGCTCAGGTGTGTTCAGGTGGGGTTTTTGGAGCTCAGGTGGGGTTTTTGGGGGGCTCAGGTGTGCTCAGGTGTGTTCAGGTGGGGTTTTTTGGGTCTCAGGTGAGGTTTTTGGGGTTTTTGGGGGGTCCCTGGAGCTCAGGTGAGTTTTTGGGGGGCTCAGGTGTGCTCAGGTGTGTTCAGGTGGGGTTTTTGGGGCTCAGGTGAGGTTTTTGGGGGATCCCTGGAGCTCAGGTGAGTTTTTGAGGGGCTCAGGTGTGTTCAGGTGTGTTCAGGTGAGGTTTTTTGGGGCTCAGGTGAGTTTTTTGGGGATCCCTGGAGCTCAGGTGATGTTTTTTTGGGGTTCAGGTGTGCTCAGGTGTGTTCAGGTGGGGGTTTTTGGAGCTCAGGTGGAGTTTTTGGGGGGCTCAGGTGTGCTCAGGTGTGTTCAGGTGGGGTTTTTTGGGTCTCAGGTGAGGTTTTTGGGGTTTTTGGGGGGTCCCTGGAGCTCAGGTGAGTTTTTGGGGGGCTCAGGTGTGCTCAGGTGTGTTCAGGTGGGGTTTTTTTGGGGTCTCAGGTGAGGTTTTTGGGGTTTTTGGGGGGTCCCTGGAGCTCAGGTGAGTTTTTGGGGGGCTCAGGTGTGCTCAGGTGTGTTCAGGTGGGTTTTTGGGGCTCAGGTGAGTTTTTTGGGGATCCCTGGAGCTCAGGTGAGTTTTTTGGGGGGTTCAGGTGTGTTCAGGTGTGTTCAGGTGGGGTTTTTTGGGGTTTTTTGGGGTTTTTGGGGGGTCCCTGGAGCTCTCTGGGGTTCAGGTGTGTTCAGGTGGGGTTTTTTGGGGGTTTTTGGTGTTTTTGGGGGGTCCCTGGAGCTCAGGTGAGTTTTTGAGGGGCTCAGGTGTGTTCAGGTGGGTTTTTTGGGGTTTTTTGGGGTTTTTGGGGGGTCCCTGGAGCTCAGGTGCGTTCAGGTGGGGTTTTGGGGCTCAGGTGAGTTTTGGGGGGGTTCAGGTGGGGTTTTTTGGGGTTTTTTGGGTTTGTGGGGGGTCCCTGGAGCTCAGGTGTGCTCAGGTGTGCTCAGGTGTGTTCAGGTGTGTTCAGGTGGGGTTTTTTTTGGGGTTTTTGGTGTTTTTGGGGGGTCCCTGGAGCTCAGGTGAGTTTTTGAGGGGCTCAGGTGTGCTCAGGTGGGGTTTTTGGGGTTTTTTGGGGTTTGTGGGGGGTCCCTGGAGCTCAGGTGTGTTCAGGTGTGCTCAGGTGGGGTTTTTTGGGGTTTTTGGGGGGTCCCTGGAGCTCAGGTGCGTTCAGGTGGGGTTTTGGGGCTCAGGTGAGTTTTGGGGGGGTTCAGGTGGGGTTTTTGGGGTTTTTTGGGGTTTGTGGGGGGTCCCTGGAGCTCAGGTGTGTTCAGGTGTGCTCAGGTGTGTTCAGGTGTGTTCAGGTGGGGTTTTTTGGGTTTTTGGTGTTTTTGGGGGGTCCCTGGAGCTCAGGTGAGTTTTGGGGGGGTTCAGGTGTGTTCAGGTGGGGTTTTTTGGGTTTTTTTGGGGTTTTTGGGGGGTCCCTGGAGCTCAGGTGTGTTCAGGTGTGTTCAGGTGGGGTTTTTTGGGGTTTTTGGGGGGTCCCTGGAGCTCAGGTGCGTTCAGGTGGGGTTTTGGGGCTCAGGTGAGTTTTGGGGGGGTTCAGGTGGGGTTTTTGGGGTTTTTTGGGGTTTGTGGGGGGTCCCTGGAGCTCAGGTGAGTTTTTGGGGGGCTCAGGTGTGCTCAGGTGTGTTCAGGTGGGTTTTTGGGGCTCAGGTGAGTTTTTTGGGGATCCCTGGAGCTCAGGTGAGTTTTTGGGGGGTTCAGGTGTGTTCAGGTGTGTTCAGGTGGGGTTTTTTGGGGTTTTTTGGGGTTTTTGGGGGGTCCCTGGAGCTCTCTGGGGCTCAGGTGTGTTCAGGTGGGGTTTTTGGGGTTTTTGGGGGGGTCCCTGGAGCTCAGGTGCGTTCAGGTGGGGTTTTGGGGCTCAGGTGAGTTTTGGGGGGGGTTCAGGTGGGGTTTTTTGGGGTTTGTGGGGGGTCCCTGGAGCTCAGGTGTGTTCAGGTGTGCTCAGGTGTGTTCAGGTGTGTTCAGGTGGGGTTTTTTGGGTTTTTGGTGTTTTTGGGGGGTCCCTGGAGCTCAGGTGAGTTTTGGGGGGGTTCAGGTGTGTTCAGGTGGGGTTTTTTGGGGTTTTTTGGGGTTTTTGGGGGGTCCCTGGAGCTCAGGTGTGTTCAGGTGTGCTCAGGTGGGGTTTTTGGGGTTTTTGGGGGGTCCCTGGAGCTCAGGTGCGTTCAGGTGGGGTTTTGGGGCTCAGGTGAGTTTTGGGGGGGTTCAGGTGGGGTTTTTGGGGTTTGTGGGGGGTCCCTGGAGCTCAGGTGTGTTCAGGTGTGCTCAGGTGTGTTCAGGTGGGGTTTTTTGGGTTTTTGGTGTTTTTGGGGGGTCCCTGGAGCTCAGGTGAGTTTTTGGGGGGTTCAGGTGTGTTCAGGTGTGTTCAGGTGGGGTTTTTGGGGTTTTTGGGGGGTCCCTGGAGCTCAGGTGCGTTCAGGTGGGGTTTTTGGGGATCCCTGGAGCTCAGGTGAGGTTTTTTGGGGTTCAGGTGGGGTTTTTGGTGTTTTTGGGGGGTCCCTGGAGCTGTTTCCCCTCCCCCCCAGATCGAGGGCCCCACCTTCACGCCGCTGCTGCTCTGCCCCAGCCGCGAGTGCCAAACCAACCGCGCCGGCGGCCGCCTCTACCTGCAGAGCCGCGGCTCCAAGTTCGTCCGCTTCCAGGAGCTGCGCATCCAGGAGCACGTCAGTGACCCCAAAATCCCAAAAAATCCCATGGGGGAACCCCAAAATACAAAAAAATCCCACCGGGGAGCCCCGAAATACCAAAAAATCACACCGGGGAGCCCCAAAATACCAAAAAATCCCCAAAAATCACACCAGGGAACCCCAAAATACCAAAAAATCCCATCGGGGAACCCCAAAATACCAAAAAATCCCAAAATATCCCACCAGGAAACCCCGAAATCCAAAAAATCACACCGGGGAGCCCCGAAATACCAAAAAATCCCAAAAAAATCCCATCAGGGAACCCCAAAATACCAAAAAATCCCATCAGGAAACCCCAAAATACCAAATAATCCCACCAGGAAACCCCAAAAATCCCCAAAAAATTCCATTGAGAAATATAAAAATCCCCTCAGGAAACCCCAAATCCCTCAAGAAACCCCAAAATCCCAAAAAATCCCATCGGGGAACCCCAAATCCCACCAGGGAACCCCAAAATCCCAAAAAATTCCATCAGGGAACCCCAAAATACCAAAAATTCCATCAGGGAACCTCAAATCCCACCAGGGAACCCCAAAATACCAAAAAATCCCACCAGGGAACCCCAAAATCCCAAAAAAATTACACCAGGAAACCCCAAAATACCAAAAAATCCCATCAGGGAACCCCAAAATCCCAAAAAATTACACCAGGAAACCCCAAAATACCAAAAAATCCCATCAGGGAACCCCAAAAATACCAAAAAATCCTGTCAGGGAACTCCAAATCCCCTCAGAAAACCCCAAAAATCCCAAATAATTCTATCAGGAAACCCTGAAATCCCAAAAAATCACACCGGGCAACCCCAAAATACCAAAAAAATCCCATCGGGGAACCCAAAATACCAAAAAATCCCACCGGGGAGCCCCAAAATACCAAAAAATCCCATCGGGAAACCCCAAAATCCCAAAAAATCCCAAAAAAATCCCATCAGGGAACCCCAAAATACCAAAAAAATCCCAAAAAAATCCAATCAGGGAACCCCAAAATACCAAAAAATCCCAAAAAAATCCCATCAGGGGAACCCCAAAATACCAAAAATTCCATTAGGGAACCTCAAATCCCATCAGGGAACCCCGAAATACCAAAAAATTCCACCAGGAAACACCAAAAAATTCCCCCAGGAAACCCCAAAATCCCAAAAAATCCCCCCAGGAAACCCCAAAATCCCAAATAATTCTATCAGGAAACCCTGAAATCCCAAAAAAATCCCATCGGGGAACCCCAAAATCCCCTCAGAAAACCCCAAAAAATCCCAAATAATTTCATCAGGAAACCCCAAAATACCAAAAAATTCCATCAGGGAACCCCGAAATCCAAAAAATCCCATCGGGGAACCCCAAAATCCAAAAAATTACATCAGGAAACCCCGAAATACCAAAAAATCCCAGAAAATCCCATCAGGAACCCCAAAAATCCCAAAAAATCCCATCAGGGAACCTCAAAATCCCAAAAAATCCCACCAGGGAACCCCAAAATCCCAAAAAATCCCCAAAAAAATCCCATCAGGGAACCCCAAAATACCAAAAATTCCATCAGGGAACCTCAAATCCCACCAGGGAACCCCAAAATAACCAAAAAATCCCACCAGGGAACCCCAAAATCCCAAAAAATTACACCAGGAAACCCCAAAATACCAAAAAAATCCCATCAGGGAACCCGAAATCCCAAAAAAATCCCATCGGGGAACCCCAAAATCCCACCAGGGAACTCAAAAAATCCCAAAAAATCCCATCAAGGAACCCCAAAAAATCCCCTCAGGAAACCCCAAAATCCCCTCAGGAGACCCCAAAAATCCCATCAGGGAACCCCAAAATCCCAAAAAATCCCATCGGGGAACCCCAAAATACCAAAAAATCCCATCAGGAAACCCCAAAAATCCCAAATAATTCCATCAGGGAACCCCAAAAATCCCATCAGGAAACTCCAAAATCCCAAAAAATTCCATCAGGGAACCCCAAAATACCAAAAAAATCCCACCGGGGAACCTCAAAAATCCCAAAAAATCCCCCCAAAATACCAAAAAATCCCATCGGGGAACCCCCAAAATCCCAAAAAATCCCAAAAAAATCCCATCAGGGAACCCCAAAATACCAAAAAATCCCAGAAAATCCCACCGGGGAACCCCAAAATCCCAAAAAATCCCATCAGGGAACCCCAAAATCTCAGAAAATCCCATCAGGGAACCCCAAAAATCCCATCAGTGACACCCAAAATATCCCATTGGGGAACCCCAAAATACCAAAAAATCCCAAAATATCCCCCCAGGAAACCCCGAAATCCCAAAAAATCACACCGGGGAACCCCGAAATCCCAAAAAATCACACCGGGGAACCCCGAAATCCCAAAAAATCACACGGGGAACCCCGAAATCCCAAAAAATCCCAAAAAATCCCATCGGGGAACCCCGAAATCCAAAAAATCCCAAAAAATCCCATTGGGGAACCCCAAAATACCAAAAAATCCCCCCAAAATCCCAAAAAAATCCCATCAGGAAACCCCAAAATACCAAAAATTCCATCAGGGAACCCCAAAAATCCCAAAAAATTCCATCAGGGAACCTCAAATCCCATCAGGGAACCCCGAAAATACCAAAAATTTCCACCAGGGAACCCCAAAATCCCACCACGGAACCCCAAAAATACCAAAAAATCCCGTCAGGGAACTCCAAATCCCCTCAGAAAACCCCAAAAATCCCAAATAATTCTATCAGGAAACCCTGAAATCCCAAAAAATCCCATCGGGGAACCCCAAAATACCAAAAAATCCCAAAAAAATCCCACTGGGGAACCCAAAATACCAAAAAATCCCAAAAAAATCCCATCAGGGAACCCGAAATACCAAAAAATCCCATCAGGGAACCCCAAATCCCATCAGGGAACCCCAAAAATCCCATTGGGGAACCCCGAAATACCAAATAATTCCATCAGGAAACCCCAAAATACCCAAAAATCCCATCAGGGAACCCCAAAATCCCGTCAGGGAACCCCAAAATCCCCAAAAAATCCCATCAGGGAACCCCAAAATCCCACCAGGGAACCCCAAAATCCCCAAAAATCCCATTGGGGAACCCCAAAATCCCAAAAAATCCCAAAATATCCCATCAGGGAACCCCAAAATCCCAATAAATCCCACCGGGGAACCCCAAAATCCCAAAAAATCCCATCGGGGAATCCCAAAAATCCCAAAAAATCTCCCCAAAATACCAAAAAATCCCATCGGGGAACCCCAAAATCCCAAAAAATCCCAAAAAATCCCATCAGGGAACCCCAAAATACCAAAAAATCCCAGAAAATCCCACCGGGGAACCCCAAAATCCCAAAAAATCCCATCAGGGAACCTCAAAATCCCATCAAGGAACCCCCAAAATCCCAAAAAAAATCCCATCAGGGAACCCCAAAATCTCAGAAAATCCCATCAGGGAACCCCAAATCCCATCAGGGAACCCCAAAAATCCCATCAGTGACACCCAAAATATCCCATCAGTGACACCCAAAATACCAAAAAATCCCAAAATATCCCCCCAGGAAACCCCGAAATCCCAAAAAATCACACCGGGGAACCCCAAAATCCCAAAAAATCCCCCCAAAATCCCAAAAAATCCCACCAGGGAACTCCAAAATACCAAAAAATCCTATCGGGGAACCCCAAAATCCCAAAAAATCCCACCAGGGAACCCCAAAAATCCCTTCAAGAAATACCAAAATCCGAAAAAATCCCCTCAAAAAACCCGAAATCCCCCCCGGAAACACCAAAATACCAAAAAATCCACTCAGGAAACCCCAAATCCCAAAGAATTCCCTCAAAAAACCCAAAAAATCCCATCAGGGAACCCCGAAATCCCAAAAAATCCCATCAGGGAACCCCAAAACCCCTCAGAAAACCCCAAAAATCCCACCAGGGAACCCCAAATCCCAAAAAATCCCCTCAGGGAACCCAAAAATGTTCCCACCTGTGCCCACCTGTGCCCACCTGTGCTCACCTGTGCCCACCTGTGCTCACCTGTGCTCACCTGTCCTTACCTGTGCCCACCTGTGCTCACCTGTGCCCACCTGCCCTTACCTGTCCTTACCTGTGCCCACCTGTGCTCACCTGTGCCCACCTGTGCCCACCTGTGCCCACCTGTGCTCACCTGTGCCCACCTGTGCCCACCTGTGCCCACCTGTGCTCACCTGTGCCCACCTGTGCTCACCTGTGCCCACCTGTGCTCACCTGTGCTCACCTGTGCCCACCTGTGCTCACCTGTGCCCACCTGTGCTCACCTGTGCTCACCTGTGCTCACCTGTGCCCACCTGTGCTCACCTGTGCCACCTGTGCTCACCTGTGCTCACCTGTCCTTATCTGTGCCCACCTGTGCTCACCTGCCCTTACCTGTCCTTACCTGTGCCCACCTGTGCTCACCTGTGCCCACCTGTGCTCACCTGCCCTTACCTGTGTCCTCACCTGTGCTCACCTGTCCTTACCTGCCCTTACCTGCCCTTACCTGTCCCCCAGTCAGACCAGGTACCTGTGGGTCACCTGTGCCCTTACCTGTGCTCACCTGTGCTCACCTGTGCTCACCTGCCCTTAACTGTCCTTACCTGTCCTTACCTGCCCTTACCTGTGCTCACCTGTGCTCACCTGTCCTTACCTGTCCGCAGTCAGACCAGGTGCCCGTGGGTCACCTGTGCTCACCTGTCCTCACCTGTCCTTACCTGTCCTTACCTGTGCTCACCTGTGCTCACCTGTGCTCACCTGTGCCCTTACCTGTCCCCACAGTCAGACCAGGTACCCGTGGGTCACCTGCCCTCACCTGTGCTCACCTGCCCTTACCTGCCCTCACCTCTGCTCACCTGTGCTCACCTGTCCTTACCTGTCCGCAGTCAGACCAGGTACCTGTGGGTCACCTGTGCTCACCTGTGCTCACCTGTCCTTACCTGTCCGCAGTCAGACCAGGTGCCCGTGGGTCACCTGTGCCCTTACCTGTGCTCACCTGTGCTCACCTGTGCTCACCTGTCCTTACCTGTCCGCAGTCAGACCAGGTACCTGTGGGTCACCTGTGCTCACCTGTGCTCACCTGTCCTTACCTGTCCGCAGTCAGACCAGGTGCCCGTGGGTCACCTGTGCCCTTACCTGTGCTCACCTGTGCTCTCCTGTGCCCTTACCTGTCCTTACCTGTTTGCAGTCAGACCAGGTGCCCGTGGGTCACCTGTCCTCACCTGTCCTCACCTGTGCCCACCTGTTTGCAGTCAGACTAGGTACCTGTGCTCACCTGTCCTTACCTGTCCTTACCTGTGCTCACCTGTCCCCGCAGTCAGACCAGGTGCCCTTGGGTCACCTGTGCTCACCTGTGCTCACCTGTCCTTACCTGTCCTTACCTGTGCTCACCTGTCCTTACCTGTCCTCACCTGTGCTCACCTGTCCTTACCTGTCCTTACCTGTGCTCACCTGTGCTCACCTGTCCCCAGTCAGACCAGGTACCTGTGGGTCACCTGTGCTCACCTGTGCCCACCTGTGCTCACCTGTCCTCACCTGTGCTCTCACCTGTGCTCTCACCTGTGCCCACCTGTGCCCACCTGTGCTCACCTGTGCTCTCACCTGTGCTCTCACCTGTGCCCACCTGTGCCCACCTGTGCTCACCTGTGCTCACCTGTCCTTACCTGTCCCCAGTCAGACCAGGTACCTGTGCTCACCTGTCCTTACCTGTGCCCTTACCTGTCCGCAGTCAGACCAGGTACCTGTGGGTCACCTGTGCTCACCTGTCCTTACCTGTGCTCACCTGTCCTTACCTGTGCTCACCTGCCCTTACCTGTCTGTCACCTGTGCTCACCTGTGTCCTTACCTGTGCTCACCTGTCCTTACCTGTTTGCAGTCAGACCAGGTACCTGTGGGTCACCTGTGCTCACCTGTGCTCACCTGTCCTTACCTGTGCTCACCTGTGCTCACCTGTCCCCGCAGTCAGACCAGGTGCCCTTGGGTCACCTGTGCTCACCTGTGCTCACCTGTCCTCACCTGTCCCTCACCTGTGCTCACCTGTCCTTACCTGTGCTCACCTGTGCTCACCTGTCCTTACCTGTCCTTACCTGCCCTTACCTGTGCTCACCTGTCCTTACCTGTCCTCACCTGTCCTCACCTGTGCTCACCTGTCCTTACCTGCCCTTACCTGTGCTCACCTGTGCTCACCTGTCCTTACCTGCCCTTACCTGTGCTCACCTGTCCTTACCTGTCCTTACCTGTCCTCACCTGTTCACAGTCAGACCAGGTTCCCGTGGGTCACCTGTCCTTACCTGTCCTTACCTGTCCTCACCTGTTCACAGTCAGACCAGGTGCCCGTGGGTCACCTGCCGCGCTCGCTCTCCCTTCACCTGCGCGGGGCCAACGTGCGCCAGGCCCAGCCCGGGGACCACGTCCGGGTCACCGGGACCTTCCTGCCCCTGCTGAGGGCGGGGTTCCGACAGGTGACACAGGTGAGCGCACCTGGGGGGGACGGAACACACCTGGGCACACCTGGGCACACCTGAAACACACCTGGGGGGGGGAACAGAACACCTGGGCACACCTGGGGAGAGGACACGGCACACCTGGGAGCCCAAAAACCTCACCTGGGGAGGGAACAGAACACCTGGGCACACCTGAAACACACCTGGGCACACCTGAAACACACCTGAAACACACCTGGGCACACCTGAAACACACCTGGGCACACCTGGGCACACCTGAAACACACCTGGGCACACCTGAAACACACCTGGGGGGGAACAGAACACCTGGGCACACCTGAAACACACCTGGGCACACCTGGACACACCTGAAACACACCTGGGCACACCTGGGGAGGGGACATGGTACACCTGGGCACACCTGAAACGCACCTGGGCACACCTGGGCACACCTGGCACACCTGGGGGGGGAACAGAACACCTGGGCACACCTGGGCACACCTGAAACACACCTGGGGGGGGAACAGAACACCTGAAACACACCTGGGAGCCCAAAAACCTCACCTGGGGGGGGAGAGAGAACACCTGGGCACACCTGAAACACACCTGGGGGGGACACGGCACACCTGAAACACACCTGGGGGGGGAACAGAACACCTGGGCACACTTGGGGGAGGGGACACGGCACACCTGAAACACACCTGGGGGACACAGCACACCTGGGCACACCTGGGGAGGGGACATGGTACACCTGGGCACACCTGAAACACACCTGAAACACACCTGGGCACACCTGAAACACACCTGGGGGGGAACAGAACACCTGGGCACACCTGGGAGCCCAAAAACCTCACCTGGGGGGGGAGAGAGAACACCTGGGCACACCTGAAACACACCTGGGGGGGACACGGCACACCTGGGCACACCTGGGGGGGGAACATGGTACACCTGGGCACACCTGAAACACACCTGGGGGGGGGACACGGCACACCTGGGAGCCCAAAAACCTCACCTGGGGGGGACACAGCACACCTGGGCACACCTGAAACACACCTGAAACACACCTGGGCACACCTGAAACACACCTGGGCACACCTGAAACACACCTGAAACACACCTGGGGGGGACACAGCACACCTGGGCACACCTGAAACACACCTGGGAGCCCAAAAACCTCACCTGGGCACACCCAAACCTCACCTGGGCACACCCAAAGCACACCTGGGCACACCCAAAGCACACCTGGGCACACCTGGGGGCCGGAGCTCCCCCCCAAATTCCCGAATTTCCCCGACCCCGCAGGGGCTGCTGTCGGAGACGTACCTGGAGGGGCATCACCTGGCCAAGGTGAACAAGAGCCAGGAGGAGGAGGGCGAGGGGGCGGAGCTGAGCGCCGAGGAGCTGAGGGAGATCACGGGCACAGGTGAGGCCTGGACAGGTGAGATCGTGGGGGACAGGTGAGAGCTGGACAGGTGAGAGCTGGGACAGGTGAGAGCTGGACAGGTGAGAGCTGGACAGGTGAGATCTGGGCACAGGTGAGTCCTGGACAGGTGAGAGCTGGAACAGGTGAGGCCTGGACAGGTGAGATCACGGGGACAGGTGAGTCCCGGACAGGTGAGATCATGGGGACAGGTGAGAGCTGGGACAGGTGAGATCGTGGGGACAGGTGAGTCCTGGACAGGTGAGATCTGGGCACAGGTGAGTCCTGGACAGGTGAGAGCTGGAACAGGTGAGGCCTGGGACAGGTGAGATCAGAGCTGGGCACAGGTGAGAGCTGGACAGGTGAGATCAGAGCTGGGACAGGTGAGGCCTGGACAGGTGAGATCACGGGGACAGGTGAGGCCTGGACAGGTGAGATCAGAGCTGGGCACAGGTGAGATCATGGGGACAGGTGAGGCCTGGACAGGTGAGAGCTGGGACAGGTGAGATCATGGGGACAGGTGAGAGCTGGGACAGGTGAGATCATGGGGACAGGTGAGGTCTGGACAGGTGAGAGCTGGGACAGGTGAGAGCTGGACAGGTGAGATCACAGGGACAGGTGAGAGCTGGACAGGTGAGAGCTGGACAGGTGAGATCAGAGCTGGGCACAGGTGAGAGCTGGGACAGGTGAGAGCTGGACAGGTGAGAGCTGGACAGGTGAGATCACAGGGACAGGTGAGAGCTGGCACAGGTGAGAGCTGGACAGGTGAGAGCTGGACAGGTGAGAGCTGGGACAGGTGAGATCATGGGGACAGGTGAGAGCTGGACAGGTGAGAGCTGCACAGGTGAGAGCTGGGACAGGTGAGAGCTGGACAGGTGAGAGCTGGACAGGTGAGATCACAGGGACAGGTGAGAGCTGGACAGGTGAGAGCTGGACAGGTGAGAGCTGGACAGGTGAGAGCTGGGACAGGTGAGAGCTGGACAGGTGAGAGCTGGACAGGTGAGATCACGGGGGACAGGTGAGAGCTGGACAGGTGAGAGCTGGACAGGTGAGAGCTGGACAGGTGAGATCAGAGCTGGGACAGGTGAGAGCTGGGACAGGTGAGATCTGGGCAGGTGAGATCAGAGCTGGGACAGGTGAGAGCTGGACAGGTGAGATCAGAGCTGGGACAGGTGAGAGCTGGGACAGGTGAGAGCTGGGCACAGGTGAGAGCTGGGCACAGGTGAGAGCTGGGACAGGTGAGATCATGGGCACAGGTGAGTGCTGGACAGGTGAGATCACAGGGACAGGTGAGAGCTGGGACAGGTGAGATCATGGGCACAGGTGAGTCCCGGACAGGTGAGATCACAGGGACAGGTGAGAGCTGGACAGGTGAGATCAGAGCTGGGCACAGGTGAGAGCTGGACAGGTGAGATCAGAGCTGGGCACAGGTGAGAGCTGGACAGGTGAGATCAGAGCTGGGCACAGGTGAGAGCTGGACAGGTGAGAGCTGGGACAGGTGAGATCTGGGCAGGTGAGATCTGACAGGTGAGAGCTGGGACAGGTGAGAGCTGGGACAGGTGAGAGCTGGACAGGTGAGATCACGGGGACAGGTGAGAGTTGGGACAGGTGAGATCTGGGCAGGTGAGATCTGGACAGGTGAGAGCTGGGACAGGTGAGAGCTGGACAGGTGAGAGCTGGGCACAGGTGAGAGCTGGGACAGGTGAGATCTGGGCAGGTGAGATCTGGACAGGTGAGAGCTGGGACAGGTGAGAGCTGGACAGGTGAGAGCTGGGACAGGTGAGATCACGGGGACAGGTGAGAGCTGGGACAGGTGAGAGCTGGGACAGGTGAGAGCTGGACAGGTGAGATCACGGGGACAGGTGAGAGCTGGGACAGGTGAGAGCTGGGACAGGTGAGATCACGGGGACAGGTGAGAGCTGGGACAGGTGAGAGCTGGGACAGGTGAGAGCTGGGACAGGTGAGATCACGGGGACAGGTGAGTGCTGGACAGGTGAGAGCTGGGACAGGTGAGAGCTGGGACAGGTGAGAGCTGGGCACAGGTGAGATCTGGGCAGGTGAGAGCTGGGACAGGTGAGAGCTGGACAGGTGGGATCATGGGCACAGGTGAGAGCTGGACAGGTGAGATCTGGGCAGGTGAGATCTGGACAGGTGAGAGCTGGGACAGGTGAGAGCTGGGACAGGTGAGAGCTGGACAGGTGAGAGCTGGGCACAGGTGAGATCTGGGACAGGTGAGATCACGGGGACAGGTGAGTGCTGGACAGGTGAGAGCTGGGACAGGTGAGATCATGGGCACAGGTGAGATCACAGGGACAGGTGAGATCCAGGACCCCCAAACACACCTGGGCACACCTGGGCGGATTTCGGGGTTCCTGGAGCAGATTTTGGGGCCAATTTGGGGGCAGATTTTGGGGTTTTGGGGCAGATTTTGGAGCAAATTTTGGGCTCCCTGGGGCAGATTTTGGAGCAGATTTTGGGGTTTTTGGGGCAGATTTTGGGGCAGATTTTGGGGTTTTTGGGGCAGATTTTGGGGTTTTTGGGGCAGATTTTGGAGCAGATTTTGGGGTTCTTGGGCAGATTTTGGGGCAGATTTCGAGGTTTTTACGGCTGATTTTGGGTCAGATTTGGGGCTCCCTGGGTGGATTTTGGGGCTGATTTTGGGGCAGATTTGGGGGTTTTTGGGTCAGATTTTGGAGCAGATTTTGGAGTTCCTGGGGCAGATTTCGGGGCAGATTTTGGGGCAGATTTCGAGGTTTTTAGGGCAGATTTTGGGGTTCTTGGAGCAGATTTCGGGGCAGATTTTGGGGATTTTGGAGCTGATTTCGGGGCCGATTTTGGAGCAAATTTTGGGCTCCCTGGGCAGATTTTGGGGCAGATTTTGGGGTTTTTGGGGCAGATTTTGGGCAGATTTGGGGGTTTTTGGGGCAGATTTTGGGGTTCCTGGAGCAGATTTTGGGGCCGATTTTGGGGTTCTTGGAGCACATTTTGGGGCAGATCTTGGGGTTCCTGGAGAAGATTTTGGGGCAGATTTTGGGGCTGATTTTGGAACAGATTTCAGGGCAGATTTCGGGGTTCCTGGGGCAGATTTTGGGCAGATTTTGGGGTTCCTGGGGCAGATTTTGGGGTTCCTGGAGCAGATTTTGGGGCAGATTTCAGGGCAGATTTGGGGGCAGATTTTGGGGCAGATTTCAGGGTTTTGGGGGCAGATTTTGGGGTTCCTGGGGCAGATTTCAGGGCAGATTTTGGGGTTCTTGGAGCTGATTTCGGGGCAGATTTTGGGGTTTTTGGGGCTCCCTGACCCCCTCCCTCTCCCCACACCTGTCCCAGGTGAGGATTTCTACGCCCGCCTGGCCGCCTCCATCGCCCCCGAGCTCTCGGAGTGGATTTCGGGGCAGATTTTGGGGTTCCTGGAGCAGATTTTGGGGCAGATTTTGGGGTTTTTGGGTTAGATTTTGGGGCAGATTTTGGGGCAGATTTTGGGGTTTTTGGGGCAGATTTTGGAGCAGATTTTGGGGCAGATTTTGGGGCAGATTTCGAGGTTTTTAGGGCTGATTTTGGGTCAGATTTGGGGCTCCCTGGGTGGATTTTAGGGCAGATTTTGGGGTTTTTGGGGCCGATTTTGGTGTTTTTGGAGCAGATTTTGGATCAGATTTGGGGCTCCCTGGGTGGATTTCGGGGGCCAATTTGGGGTCATATTTCGGGGTTCCTGGGGCAGATTTTGGAGCAGATTTGGGGGTTTCTGGGGCAGATTTGGGGGTTCTTGGGGCTGATTTCGGGGTTTTTGGGGCAGATTTTGGAGCAGATTTCGAGGTTTTTAGGGCAGATTTTGGAGCAGATTTCGGGCAGATTTTGGGGCAGATTTGGGGGTTTTTGGGGCAGATTTTGGGGCTGATTTTGGGGTTTTTGGGGCAGATTTCAGGGCAGATTTTGGGGCAGATCTCGAGGTTTTTGGGGCTGATTTTTGGGGCCGATTTTGGGTCTGATTTGGGGCTCCCTGGGTGGATTTTGGGGCAGATTTTGGGTCAGATTTTGGGGCAGATTTTGGGTCAGATTTTGGGTCAGATTTTGGGGTTTTTGGGGCTCCCTGACCCCTCCCTCTCCCCACACCTGTCCCAGGTGAGGATTTCTACGCCCGGCTCGCCGCCTCCATCGCCCCCGAGCTCTCGGAGTGGATTTCGGGGCAGATTTTGGGGCTCCCTGGGTGGATTTTGGGGCAGATTTTGGGTCAGATTTTGGGGCAGATTTTGGGGTTTTTGGGGCAGATTTTGGGGCAGATTTTGGAGCAGATCTCGAGGTTTTTGGGGCTGATTTTGGGGTCGATTTTGGGTCTGATTTGGGGCTCCCTGGGTGGATTTTGGGGCAGATTTTGGGGCAGATTTCGAGGTTTTTAGGGCTGATTTTGGGTCAGATTTTGGGGTTTTTGGGGCTCCCTGACCCCTCCCTCTCCCCTCACCTGTCCCAGGTGAGGATTTCTACGCCCGCCTCGCCGCCTCCATCGCCCCCGAGCTCTTTGGCCTCCAGGACGTGAGAAGTCGCTGCTGCTGCTGCTGGTGGGGGGTGTGGAGCGGCGCCCGCGCGGGATGCGCATCCGGGGTGAGCCCCCCGGGGCCGGGAAAACACGGGAAAGACATGGGGAAAACATGGGGAAAACATGGGGAAAACATGGGAAAGACATGGGAAAGACATGGGGAAAATATGGGAAAAACGTGGGAAAGACATGGGGAAAATATGGGAAAAACACGGGAAAAACATGGGGAAAACGTGGGAAAAACGTGGGAAAAACATGGGAAAAAAACTGGGAAAAACATGGGGAAAACACCAGGAAAACACCGGGAAAAACATGGGGAAAACCAGGAAAAACATGGGGAAAATATGGGGAAAACACGGGGAGAAACACGAGAAAGACACGGGGAAAACACTGGGAAAATGCTGGGAAAAACACGGGAAAACCATGGGAAAGACATGGGGAAAACATGGGAGATACACCGGGAAAAACCTGGGAAAAACCAGGAAAAACATGGGGAAAACACAGGGAAAAAACCGGGAAAAACATGGGAAAGATCATGGGAAAGACATGGGGAAAAACCTGGGAAAAATCTTGGGAAAATCCTGGGAAAGACACAGGAAAGACACGGGAAAAACACGGGAAAAACATGGGAAAGACATGGGGAAAGTGCTGGGAAAACATGGGAAAAACCTGGGAAAAATACGAGGAAATCCCAGGGAAAACCTGGGAGAAATCCTGGGGAAAAACATGGGAAAGACACGGGAAAGACACAGGGAAAACCAGGAAAATCCTGGGAAAAACACGGGGAAAAAACCGGGAAAAACCTGGGAAAGACATGAGGAAAATGCTGGGGAAAACACGGGAAAAACGTGGGAAAAACACGGGAAAAACATGAGGAAAATGCTGGGAAAAACATGGGAAAAACATGGGAAAAACATGGGAAAAACATGAGGAAAATGCTGGGAAAGACGTGGGAAAAATATGGGAAAGACACGGGAAAAACATGGGGGAAATGTGGGGAAAACATGTGGAAAACATGGGGAAAACGTGGGGAAGACATGGGAAGAACACGGGAAACACATGAGGAAAAACACGGGAAAGACATGGGGAAAAACATGGGGAAGACGTGAGGAAAATGCTGGGGAAAACACGGGAAAATCCTGGGAAAGACATGAGGAAAACATGGGAAAGCATGGGGAAATGTGAGGAAAATGCTGGGAAAAACATGGGAAAGACATGGGAAAAACACTGGGAAAACACCGGGGAAAAACACTGGGAAAACACCGGGGAAAAACATGGGAAAACACGGGGAAAACATGGGAAAGACATGGGGAAAACATGAGGAAAATATGGGGAAAACATGGGAAAAACATGGGAAAGATCATGGGAAAGACATGGGAAAAATGCTGGGAAAATCCTGGGGAAAACACCGGGAAAAACATGGGAAAGACATGAGGAAAATGCTGGGAAAGACGTGGGAAAAACCTGGGAAAAACATGGGAAAGACACAGGAAAAACCTGGGAAAAAATCCAGGGAAAAAAAAACCGGGAGAAACATGGGAAAAACACTGGGAAAACATGGGAAAACACTGCGGAAACATGGGGAAAACATGGGAAAAAACGTGGGAAAGACATGGGGAAAATGCTGGGAAAAAATGGGGAGAACATGGGGAAAACATGGGGAAGACATGAGGAAAAACACGGGAAAAACACGGGGAAAACATGGGAAAAACATGAGGAAAATGCTGGGAAAGACGTGGAAAAACCTGGGAAAAACATGGGGAAAACATGGGAAAGACACAGGAAAAACCTGGGAAAAAATCCAGGGAAAAAAAAACCGGGAGAAACATGGGAAAAACACTGGGAAAACGTGGGGAAAACACTGCGGAAACATGGGGAAAACATGGGAAAAAACGTGGGAAAGACATGGGGAAAATGCTGGGGAAAAATGGGGAAAGACATGAGGAAAATGCTGGGGAAAACCTGGGAAAGACATGGGGAAAACATGGCAAAAGACATGAGGAAAACATGGGAAATCCTGGGAAAAACATGGGAAAGACACGGGGAAAATGCTGGGAAAATCCTGGGAAAAAATCCAGGGAAAAAAAACTGGGAGAAACATGGGAAAAACATGGGAAAGACATGGGAAAGACATGAGGAAAATGCTGGGAAAAACATGGGAAAAACATGGGAAAGACCTGGGAAAGACATGGGGAAAATGCTGGGGAAAACATGGGAAAGACATGGGGAAAACGTGGGGAAAATGCTGGGAAAAACATGGGGAAAACATGGGAAAGACACAGGAAAAACCTGGGAAAAAATCCAGGGAAAAAACCTGGGAGAAACATGGGAAAGACATGGGAAAGACATGGGAAAGACATGAGGAAAATGCTGGGAAAAACATGGGAAAAACCTGGGAAAATTGTGGGGAAAACATGGGGAAAATGCTGGGAAAAAACTGGGAAAAACATGGGAAAGACCTGGGAAAGACATGGGGAAAACATGGGAAAGACATGTGGAAAATGCTGGGGAAAGACATGGGAAAAACATGGGGAAAACGTGGGGAAAACCTGGGAAAAATATGGGAAAAACATGGGAAAGACACAGGAAAAACCTGGGAAAAAATCCAGGGAAAAAAAACCGGGAGAAACATGGGAAAAACACTGGGAAAACATGGGGAAAACATGGGGAAAAACCTGGGATAGACGTGAGGAAAATGCTGGGAAAAACATGGGGAAAACACTGGGGAAAACATGAGGAAAACATGGGAAAAACATGGGAAAGACATGGGAAAAACATGGGAAAGACATGGGAAAAACATGGGAAAGACATGAGGAAAATGCTGGGGAAAACACGGGAAAAACATGGGGAAAACACGGGGAAAACGTGGGGAAGACATGGGAAAAACACGGGAAGGGACATGAGGAAAAACACGGGGAAAACACGGGGAAAACGTGGGGAAAACATGGGGAAAGACATGATGAAAATGCTGGGAAAGACATGGGAAAAACATGGGAAAAACATGGGAAAAACCTGGGAAAAATCTTGGGAAAATCCTGGGAAAGACACAGGAAAGACACGGGAAAAACCCTGGGAAAAATACGAGGAAATCCCAGGGAAAACCTGGGAGAAATCCTGGGGAAAAACATGGGAAAGACACGGGAAAGACACAGGGAAAACCAGGAAAATCCTGGGGAAACCACGGGGAAAAAAACGGGAAAGACATGGGAAAGACATGGGAAAGACATGAGGAAAATGCTGGGAAAAACATGGGAAAAACATGGGAAAAACATGGGAAAAAACATGGGATGGACATGGGGAAAACCTGGGAGATACACCGGGAAAAACCTGGGAAAATACCGGGAAAAACATGGGGAAAACACAGGGAAAAACACCGGGAAAAACATGGGAAAAACATGGGATAGACATGAGGAAAATGCTGGGAAAAACATGGGAAAAACATGGGAAAGACATGAGGAAAATGCTGGGAAAATCCTAGGGAAAAACACCGGGAAAAAGATGGGAAAAACCAGGAAAAGCACAGGGAAAACACGGGGAAAACACCGGGAGAAACACGAGAAAGACACGGGGAAAACACCGGGAAAATGCTGGGAAAAACACGGGAAAAACATGGGATAGACATGGGGAAAACATGGGAGATACACCGGGAAAAACCTGGGAAAAACATGGAAAAACATGGGAAAACGCAGGGAAAAACCGGGAAAAACATGGGAAAAATATGGGGAAAATGCTGGGAAAAACACAGGGAAAACATGGGAAAAACATGGGGAGAACACAGGGAAAAAAACGGGAAAAACCTGGGAAAAACATGGAAAGTCCTGGGGAAAATCCTGGGAAAAATCTTGGGAAAATCCTGGGAAAGACACAGGAAAGACACGGGAAAAACCCTGGGAAAAACATGGGAAAAACCTGGGAAAAATACGAGGAAATCCCAGGGAAAACCTGGGAGAAATCCTGGGGAAAAACATGGGAAAGACACGGGAAAGACACAGGGAAAACCAGGAAAATCCTGGGGAAAACACGGGGAAAAAACCGGGAAAAACATGGGAAAGACATGGGATAGACATGAGGAAAATGCTGGGAAAAACATGGGAAAGATCATGGGAAAGACACAGGGAAAATGCTGGGAAAATCCTAGGGAAAAACACCAGGAAAACACCGGGAAAAACATGGGAAAGACATGGGAAAAACATGGGAAAGACGTGAGGAAAATGCTGGGGAAAACACGGGAAAAACCTGGGGAAAAACCTGGGAAAAATCTTGGGAAAATCCTGGGAAAGACACAGGAAAGACACGGGAAAAACCCTGGGAAAAACATGGGGAAAACACGGGAAAGACACAGGAAAAACCTGGGAAAAATACGAGGAAATCCCAGGGAAAACCTGGGAGAAATCCTGGGGAAAAACATGGGAAAGACACGGGAAAGACACAGGGAAAACCAGGAAAATCCTGGGGAAAACACGGGGAAAAAACCGGGAAAAACCTGGGAAAGACATGAGGAAAATGCTGGGGAAAACACGGGAAAAACGTGGGAAAAACACGGGAAAAACATGGGGAAAATGCTGGGAAAAACATGGGAAAAACATGGGAAAAACATGGGAAAAACATGAGGAAAATGCTGGGAAAGACGTGGGAAAAATATGGGAAAGACACGGGAAAAACATGGGGGAAATGTGGGGAAAACATGTGGAAAACATGTGGAAAACATGGGGAAAACGTGGGGAAGACATGGGAAGAACACGGGAAACACATGAGGAAAAACACGGGAAAGACATGGGGAAAAACATGGGGAAGACGTGAGGAAAATGCTGGGGAAAACACGGGAAAATCCTGGGAAAGACATGAGGAAAACATGGGAAAGCATGGGGAAATGTGAGGAAAATGCTGGGAAAAACATGGGAAAGACATGGGAAAAACACTGGGAAAACACCGGGGAAAAACATGGGGAAAACACGGGGAAAACATGGGAAAGACATGGGGAAAACATGAGGAAAATATGGGGAAAACATGGGAAAAACATGGGAAAGATCATGGGAAAGACATGGGAAAAATGCTGGGAAAATCCTGGGGAAAACACCGGGAAAAACATGGGAAAGACATGAGGAAAATGCTGGGGAAAACACGGGAAAAACATGGGGAAAACATGGGAAAAATATGGGAAAGACATGGGGAAAAACACTGGGAAAACACCGGGGAAAAACATGGGGAAAACATGGGGAAGACATGAGGAAAACATGGGAAAAACCTGGGAAAAAATCCAGGGAAAAAAACCCGGGAGAAACATGGGAAAAACACTGGGAAAACGTGGGGAAATCCTGGGAAAAAACGTGGGAAAGACATGGGGAAAGTGCTGGGAAAAACATGGGAAAAACATGGAGAAAAACTTGGGAAAAACCTGGGAAAAACACAGGGAAATCCTGGGAGAAAATCCAGGGAAAAAACCGGGAGAAACATGGGAAAAACATGGGGAAGACACAGGGAAAAAAAAAAGGGAAAGACAAGGGAAAAACACGGGAAAAATCCCGGGAAAAACATGGGGAAGACACAGGGAAAACACGGGGAAATCCCGGGAAAATGTTGGGAAAACCACAGGAAAACTCTGGGGAAAAAAACTGGGAAAAAACCTGGGAAAATGCTGGGAAAAACCCGGGAAAATCCTGGGAAAAACCCGGGAAAAACCTGGGAAAAACCCGGGAAAATCCTGGGAAAAACCCGGGAAAATCCTGGGAAAAACCCGGGAAAATCCTGGGAAAAACCTGGGAAAATCCCCGGAAAATCCCAGGAAAAAACCTGGGAAAAACGTGGGGAAAACACCGGGAAAGACACGGGAAAAGGCTGGGAAAAAACCCGGGAAAATCCTGGGGAAAACATTGGAAAAATCGCGGGAAAATTTTGGGAATATCCTGGGAAAATCTTGGGAAAATCCTGGGAAAAACCTGCCCCCAAATCCCCGGTTTTTGCCCCAAAATCCCCATTTTCCCCTCATTCCCGGTGTTTTTCCCGGTGTTTTTCCCCCATTCCCGGTGTTTTTCCCGGTGTTTTTCCCTCATTCCCGGTGTTTTTCCCTCATTCCCGGTGTTTTCCCCTCATTCCCGGTGTTTTCCCCCATTCCCGGTGTTTTTCCCCCATTCCCGGTGTTTTTCCCGGTGTTTTCCCCTCATTCCCGGTGTTGTTCCCCCATTCCCGGTGTTTTCCCCTCATTCCCGGTGTTGTTCCCCCATTCCCGGTGTTTTTCCCTCATTCCCGGTGTTTCATTCCCGGTGTTGTTCCCGGTGTTGTTCCCGGTGTTTCATTCCCGGTGTTTTTCCCCCATTCCCGGTGTTTTTCCCTCATTCCCGGTGTTTCATTCCCGGTGTTGTTCCCGGTGTTTCATTCCCGGTGTTTCATTCCCGGTGTTTCATTCCCGGTGTTTCATTCCCGGTGTTTCATTCCCGGTGTTTTTCCGGTGTTTCATTCCCGGTGTTTCATTCCCGGTGTTTCATTCCCGGTGTTTCATTCCCGGTGTTTCATTCCCGGTGTTTTTCCGGTGTTTCATTCCCGGTGTTTCATTCCCGGTGTTGTTCCCGGTGTTTCATTCCCGGTGTTGTTCCCGGTGTTTCATTCCCGGTGTTTCATTCCCGGTGTTGTTCCCGGTGTTTCATTCCCGGTGTTTCATTCCCGGTGTTTCATTCCCGGT
The DNA here is from genome assembly GCA_016584745.2 of Phylloscopus trochilus trochilus. Lineage (NCBI taxonomy): Eukaryota > Metazoa > Chordata > Aves > Passeriformes > Phylloscopidae > Phylloscopus > Phylloscopus trochilus. Next base: position 24,570 of record WQNJ02000174.1, read on the forward strand.
GTTTCATTCCCGGTGTTTTTCCCCCATTCCCGGTGTTTTTCCCGGTGTTGTTCCCGGTGTTTTTCCGGGTGTTTCATTCCCGGTGTTTCATTCCGGGTGTTTCATTCCCGGTGTTTCATTCCCGGTGTTTTTCCCCCATTCCCGGTGTTTTTCCCTCATTCCCGGTGTTTCATTCCCGGTGTTGTTCCCGGTGTTTCATTCCCGGTGTTTCATTCCCGGTGTTTTTCCCGGTGTTTCATTCCCGGTGTTTCATTCCCGGTGTTTCATTCCCGGTGTTTCATTCCCGGTGTTTCATTCCCGGTGTTTCATTCCCGGTGTTTCATTCCTGGTGTTTTTCCCGGTGTTGTTCCCGGTGTTTCATTCCCGGTGTTTTTCCCTCATTCCCGGTGTTTTTCCCTCATTCCCGGTGTTTCATTCCCGGTGTTTCATTCCCGGTGTTTTTCCGGGTGTTTCATTCCCGGTGTTTCATTCCCGGTGTTTCATTCCCGGTGTTTCATTCCCGGTGTTTCATTCCCGGTGTTGTTCCCGGTGTTTTCCCCTCATTCCCGGTGTTTTCCCTCATTCCCGGTGTTTTTCCCTCATTCCCGGTGTTTTCCCCTCATTCCCGGTGTTTTTCCCCCATTCCCGGTGTTTTTCCCCCATTCCCGGTGTTTTTCCCGGTGTTGTTCCCTCATTCCCGGTGTTTTTCCCGGTGTTTTTCCTTCATTCCCGGTGTTGTTCCCCCATTCCCGGTGTTTTTCCCTCATTCCCGGTGTTTTTCCCGGTGTTTTTCCCCCATTCCCGGTGTTTTTCCCTCATTCCCGGTGTTGTTCCCTCATTCCCGGTGTTGTTCCCGGTGTTGTTCCCGGTGTTTCATTCCCGGTGTTTTTCCCCCATTCCCGGTGTTTTTCCCTCATTCCCGGTGTTTCATTCCCGGTGTTTTTCCGGGTGTTTCATTCCCGGTGTTTCATTCCCGGTGTTTCATTCCCGGTGTTGTTCCCGGTGTTTCATTCCCGGTGTTTCATTCCCGGTGTTGTTCCCGGTGTTTCATTCCCGGTGTTTTTCCGGTTGTTTCCAGGGAACATCAACATTTGCCTGATGGGCGACCCCGGCGTGGCCAAATCCCAGCTGCTCTGCTACATCGACCGCCTGGCCCCCCGCAGTGAGTGACCTTCATCACCTTCATCATCTTCATCTTCATCCTCATCCTCATCATCCTCATCTTCCTCATCTTCACCTTCATCTTCATCTTCATCATCTTCATCTTCTTCATCCTCACCCTCACCCTGCTCTCCTACATCGACCGCCTGGCCCCCCGCAGTGAGTGACGGCCTTCATCATCCTCATCTTCATCATCCTCATCTTCATCATCCTCATCTTCATCTTCATCATCTTCATCCTCACCTTCATCTTCATCTTCATCTTCATCATCTTCATCCTCACCTTCATCTTCATCTTCATCTTCATACTCATCCTCATCTTCATACTCATCCTCATCTTCATACTCATCTTCATCTTCATCATCTTCATCCTCACCCTCACCCTGCTCTGCTACATCGACCGCCTGGCCCCGCACAGTGAGTGACCTTCATCATCATCCTCATCCTCACCTTCCTCACCCTCATCTTCATCTTCATCTTCATCTTCATCTTCTTCTTATCTTCATCATCTTCATCATCCTCATCCTCATCTTCATCTTCATCCTCATCTTCATCTTCATCTTCATCTTTTTTATCTTCATCTTCTTCATCCTCATCCTCATCCTGCTCTCCTACATCGACCGCCTGGCCCCCCACAGTGAGTGACCTTCATCATCTTCATCTTCATCTTCATCATCCTCATCTTCCTCCTCATCTTCCTCCTCATCTTCATCCTCATCTTCATCCTCATTCTCATCTTCATCTTCATCATTTTCATCCTCACCCTCACCCTGCTCTGCTACATTGACCGCCTGGCCCCCCGCAGTGAGTGACCTTCATCATCATCCTCATCTTCATCATCCTCATCTTCATCTTCATCATCTTCATCCTCACCTTCATCTTCATCTTCATCTTCATCATCTTCATCCTCACCTTCATCTTCATCTTCATCTTCATCATCTTCATCCTCACCTTCATCTTCATCTTCATCTTCATCATCTTCATCCTCACCTTCATCTTCATCTTCATCTTCATCATCTTCATCCTCACCCTCACCCTGCTCTCCTACATCGACCGCCTGGCCCCGCGCAGTGAGTGACCTTCATCATCATCCTCATCCTCACCTTCCTCACCCTCATCTTCATCTTCATCTTCATCTTCTTCTTATCTTCATCATCCTCATCCTCATCCTCATCTTCATCTTCATCCTCATCTTCATCTTCATCTTCATCTTTTTTATCTTCATCTTCTTCATCCTCATCCTCATCCTGCTCTCCTACATCGACCGCCTGGCCCTGCGCTGTGAGTGACCTTCATCATCTTCATCATCCTCATCCTCATCTTCATCCTCAGCTTCATCACCTTCATCTTCCTCATCCTCATCTTCATCTTCATCTTCATCATCCTCATCATCTTCATCTTCCTCATCCTCATCTTCATCTTCATCATCCTCATCTTCATCTTCATCTTCATCCTCATCTTCATCATCTTTATCTTCATCTTCCTTATCTTCATCTTCATCATGTTCATCCTCATCTTCATCCTCATCTTCATCATCCTCATCTTCATCTTCATCTTCATCCTCATCCTCATCTTCATCATCTTCATCATCCTCACCTTCCTCATCTTCATCATCCTCATCTTCATCTTCATCTTTATCTTCATCTTCATCATCTTCACCCTCACCCTGCTCTCCTGCATCGACCGCCTGGCCCCACGCAGTGAGTGCTGACCTTCATCATCATCTTCATCATCTTCCTCATCCTCACCTTCCTCATCCTCACCTTCATCATCTTCCTCACCTTCATCCTCATCTTCATCTTCCTCATCCTCATCTTCATCCTCACCCTCACCCTGCTCTCCTACATCGACCGCCTGGCCCCGCGCAGTGAGTGACCTTCATCATCATCCTCATCCTCATCTTCATCATCTTCATCTTCATCATCTTCATCCTCACCTTCATCTTCATCTTCATCTTCATCATCTTCATCCTCACCCTCACCCTGCTCTGCTACATCGACCGCCTGGCCCCGCGCAGTGAGTGACCTTCATCATCATCCTCATCCTCACCTTCCTCACCCTCATCTTCATCTTCATCTTCATCTTCTTCTTATCTTCATCATCTTCATCATCCTCATCCTCATCTTCATCTTCATCCTCATCTTCATCTTCATCTTCATCTTTTTTATCTTCATCTTCTTCATCCTCATCCTCATCCTGCTCTCCTACATCGACCGCCTGGCCCCGCGCTGTGAGTGACCTTCATCTTCATCCTCATCCTCATCATCTTCCTCATCATCTTCATCCTCATCTTCATCTTCTTTATCTTCATCCTCATCCTCACCTTCATCATCTTCCTCACCTTCATCCTCATCATCTTCATCTTCCTCATCCTCATCTTCCTCTTCTTCCTCATCTTCATCCTCATCTTCATCCTCACCCTGCTCTCCTACATCGACCGCCTGGTCCCCCGCAGTGAGTGACCTTCATCTTCATCCTCATCTTCATCTTCATCTTCATCCTCCTCACCTTCATCCTCACCTTCATCCTCATCCTCACCTTCATCATCTTCCTCACCTTCATCCTCATCATCTTCATCCTCATCTTCATCACCTTCATCCTCATCTTCATCTTCATCACCTTCATCCTCATCTTCATCTTCCTCATCCTCATCATCCTCAGCTTCCTCCTCTTCTTCATCTTCATCTTCATCCTCATCTTCATCTTCATCCTCACCCTGCTCTCCTGCATCGACCGCCTGGCCCTGCGCAGTGAGTGCTGACCTTCATCTTCATCTTCATCATCCTCACCTTCATCATCTTCCTCATCCTCACCTTCCTCTTCTTCGTTCCATTTTTCACCCATTTTTAACCAATTTTCCCCATTTTTAACCCATTTCCCACCCGTTTTTAACCCTTTCCTCCCCAGGTCAGTGCACCACGGGCCGCGTTTCCCCGTTTCTGACCCATTTCTCACCCATTTTCTCTGGTTTTAACCCATTTTGAACCCATTTTCCTCATTTTTAACCCATCTCTGACCCATTTCTCACCCATTTTCTCTGGGTTTAACCCATTTTTGAACCCATTTTCCCCATTTTTAACCCATTTCTGACCCATTTTTAACCCTTTCCTCCCCAGGTCAGCACACCACAGGCTGCGGCTCCTCGGGTGTCGGGCTCCTTTCCCCCATTTCTGACCCATTTCTAACCTGTTTTTAACCCATTTTCCCTGTTTTTTCCCCATTTTCTCCCCCAGGTCAGTGCACCACGGGCCGCGTTTCCCCGTTTCTGACCCATTTCTCACCCATTTTCTCTGCTTTTAACCCATTTTTGAACCCATTTTCCTGATTTTTAACCCATTTCTGACCCATTTTAACCCATTTTCCCCATTTTAACCCATTTTCCCCATTTTTAACCCTTTCCTCCCCAGGTCAGCACACCACAGGCTGCAGCTCCTCGGGTGTCGGGCTCCTTTCCCCCATTTCTGACCCATTTCTCACCCATTTCTGACCCATTTTGAACCAATTTTCCCCATTTTTAACCCATTTTTTCCCAATTTCCCAGGTCAGTACACCACAGGCCGCGTTTCCCCGTTTCTAACCCATTTTTGAACCCATTTTCTCTGGTTTTAATCCATTTCTGACCCATTTTTAACCCATTTTCTCTGGTTTTAACCCATTTCTGACCCATTTTTAACCCATTTTCTCTGGTTTTAACCCATTTCTGACCCATTTTTAACCCATTTTCTCTGGTTTTAACCCATTTTTGAACCCATTTTCTCTCTTTTTTCCCCCAGGTCAGTACACCACAGGACATGGGGCTCCTTTCCCCCATTTCTGACCCATTTCTCACCCATTTTCTCTGGTTTTAACCCATTTTTGAACCCATTTTCCTCATTTCTGACCCGTTTTTAACCCATTTTACCTGTTTTTTCCCCATTTCTCCCCCAGGTCAGTACACCACGGGCCGCGTTTCCCCATTTCTGACCCATTTCTCACCCATTTTCTCTGCTTTTAACCCATTTTTGAACCCATTTTCCTGATTTTTAACCCATTTCTGACCCATTTTGAACCCATTTTCCTCATTTTTAACCCTTTTCCCACCTGTTTTTAACCCTTTCCCCCCCAGGTCAGCACACCACAGGCTGCAGCTCCTCAGGTGTCGGGCTCCTTTCTCCCATTTCTGACCCATTTCTCACCCATTTCTGACCCATTTTTAACCCGTTTTCCCTGTTTTTTCCCCATTTTCCCCCCAGGTCAGCACACCACAGGCTGCGGCTCAGGTGTCGGGCTCCTCACCCATTTCTCACCCATTTCTGACCCATTTTCCCCATTTTTAACCCATTATTTCCTCATTTTGGACCCATTTTCCCCATTTCTGACCCATTTCTCACCCATTTCTGACCCATTTTCCCCATTTCTGACCCATTTCTCACCCATTTTCCCCATTTCTGACCCATTTCTCACCCATTTCTCACCCATTTTCTCTGGTTTTAACCCATTTTTGAACCCATTTTCCTCATTTTTAACCCATTTCTGACCCATTTTAACCCATTTTCCCCATTTTAACCCATTTTCCCCATTTTTAACCCTTTCCCCCCCAGGTCAGCACACCACAGGCCGTGGCTCCTCGGGTGTCGGGCTCCTTTCCCCCATTTCTGACCCATTTCTCACCCATTTCTGACCCATTTTGAACCAATTTTCCCCATTTTTAACCCATTTTTTCCCAATTTCCCAGGTCAGTACACCACAGGCCGCGTTTCCCCGTTTCTAACCCATTTTCTCTGGTTTTAATCCATTTCTGACCCATTTTTAACCCATTTTCTCTGGTTTTAATCCATTTCTGACCCATTTTTAACCCATTTTCTCTGGTTTTAACCCATTTCTGACCCATTTTTAACCCATTTTCTCTGGTTTTAACCCATTTTTGAACCCATTTTCTCTCTTTTTTCCCCCAGGTCAGTACACCACAGGACATGGGGCTCCTTTCCCCCATTTCTGACCCATTTCTCACCCATTTTCTCTGGTTTTAACCCATTTTTGAACCCATTTTCCTCATTTCTGACCCGTTTTTAACCCATTTTCCCTGTTTTTTCCCCATTTCTCCCCCAGGTCAGTACACCACGGGCCGCGTTTCCCCGTTTCTGACCCATTTCTCACCCATTTTCTCTGCTTTTAACCCATTTTGAACCCATTTTCCTCATTTTTAACCCATTTCTGACCCATTTTTAACCCTTTCCCCCCCAGGTCAGCACACCACAGGCTGCAGCTCCTCGGGTGTCGGGCTCCTTTCCCCCATTTCTGACCCATTTCTCACCCATTTCTGACCCATTTTGAACCAATTTTCCCCATTTTTAACCCATTTTTTCCCAATTTCCCAGGTCAGTACACCACAGGCCGCGTTTCCCCGTTTCTAACCCATTTTTGAACCCATTTTCTCTGGTTTTAATCCATTTCTGACCCATTTTTAACCCATTTTCTCTGGTTTTAACCCATTTCTGACCCATTTTTAACCCATTTTCTCTGGTTTTAACCCATCTCTGACCCATTTCTGACCCATTTTCTCTGGTTTTAACCCATTTTTGAACCCATTTTCCCCATTTTTAACCCATTTCTGACCCATTTTTAACCCTTTTTTCCCCAGCTCAGCACACCACAGGCCGTGGCTCCTCGGGTGTCGGGCTCCTTTCCCCCATTTCTCACCCATTTCTGACCCATTTTGAACTCATTTTCCCCATTTCTGACCCATTTCTCACCCATTTCTGACCCATTTCCCCATTTCTGACCCATTTTTAACCCATTTTCCCTGTTTTTTCCCCATTTCTCCCCCAGGTCAGTACACCACGGGCCGCGTTTCCCCATTTCTGACCCATTTCTCACCCATTTTCTCTGCTTTTAACCCATTTTTGAACCCATTTTCCTGATTTTTAACCCATCTCTGACCCATTTCTCACCCATTTTCCTCATTTTTAACCCTTTTCCCACCTGTTTTTAACCCTTTCCCCCCCAGGTCAGTACACCATGGGCCGTGTTTCCCCGTTTCTAACCCATTTTTAACCCATTTTCCCCATTTTTAACCCATTTCTCACCCATTTTTAACCCTTTCCCCCCCAGGTCAGTACACCACAGGCCGTGGCTCCTCCGGTGTGGGTCTCACCGCCGCCGTTCTCCGCGACCCCACCACGGGGGAGCTCCTTTTGGAGGGCGGGGCTCTGCTGCTGGCCCCCAGTCCTGACCCAGTTCTGACCCATTTTAAACCCATTTCTGACCCATTTTCGCCATTTCTGACCCATTTCTCACCCATTTTTAACCCAGTTTTCCCCATTTTTAACCCATTTTCTCTCTTTTTTCCCCAATTTCCCAGGTCAGTACACCACAGGCTGCGGCTCAGGTGTCGGGCTCCTTTCTCCCATTTCTCACCCATTTCTGACCCATTTTCCCCATTTTTAACCCATTATTTCCTCATTTTGAACCCATTTTCCCCATTTCTCACCCATTTCTCACCCATTTTTGACCCATTTTCCCCATTTCTGACCCATTTCTGACCCATTTTCCCCATTTCTCACCCATTTTCTCTGGTTTTAACCCATTTTTGAACCCATTTTCCTCATTTCTGACCCATTTCTGACCCATTTTCCCCATTTCTCACCCATTTCTCACCCATTTTCCCCATTTCTCACCCATTTCTGACCCATTTCTCACCCATTTTCTCTGGTTTTAACCCATTTTTTCCCCATTTCTCACCCATTTTTCCCCATTCCCCCCCAGGTCAGTACACCACGGGCCGTGGCTCCTCCGGCGTGGGTCTCACCGCCGCCGTTCTCCGCGACCCCACCACGGGGGAGCTCCTTTTGGAGGGCGGGGCTCTGCTGCTGGCCCCCATTCCTGACCCACTTCTGACCCATTTTAAACCCATTTTCCCCATTTCTGACCCAGTTCTCACCCATTTTCCCCATTTCTGACCCATTTTCCCCATTTCTGACCCATTTCTCACCCATTTCTATCCCATTTCTGACCCATTTTCTCTGGTTTTAACCCATTTTGAACCCATTTTCCTCATTTTTAACCCATTTCTGACCCATTTTTCCCCATTTTCTCCCCAGGTCAGCACACCACAGGCTGCGGCTCCTCGGCTGTTGGGCTCCTTTCCCCCATTTCTCACCCATTTCTGACCCATTTCTGAACCATTTTGAACCCATTTTGAACCCATTTTGAACCCATTTTCCCCATTTCTGACCCATTTTTAACCCATTTTCCCTGTTTTTAACCCATTTTTAACCCATTTTCCTCATTTCTGACCCATTTCTCACCCATTTTCTCTGGTTTTAACCCATTTTTGAACCCATTTTCTTCATTTTTAACCCATTTCTGACCCATTTTTAACCCATTTTTCCCCATTTTTCCCCATTTCCCCCCCAGGTCAGTACACCAGAGGCCGCGTTTCCCCATTTCTAACCCATTTTTGAACCCATTTTCCCTGTTTTTTCCCCATTTCCTCCCCAGGTCAGTACACCACGGGCCGTGGCTCCTCAGGTGTCGGTCTGACAGCAGCGGTCCTGCGTGACCCCACCACCGGTGAGCTCCTTTTGGAGGGCGGGGCTCTGGTCCTGGCCGACGGCGGCGTTTGCTGCATCGACGAGTTCGACAAAATGCCCGAGGCCGAGCGCGTGGCCCTGCACGAAGCCCTGGAGCAGCAGAGCGTGGCCGTGGCCAAAGCCGGCGTCACCGCCAGCCTCAACGCCCGCTGCGCCGTCCTGGCCGCCGCCAACCCGGCCCCCGGACGGTGGGACCCCCGAAAGGGACTGGAGCACAACCTGGGGCTGCCGGCGGCGCTGCTGTCCAGATTCGATTTGCTGTGGCTGCTGCAGGATCGGCCACGGAGGGACAATGACCTCAGGTGAGGGGTCTGGGGGAGTTTGGGGGGTCCTGGGGGGGTCTGGGGTACCTGGGGGTCCCTGCTGTGGTTGCTGCAGGATCGGCCCAGGAGGGACAATGACCTCAGGTGAGGGACAATGACCTCAGGTGAGGGACAATGACCTCAGGTGTGAGGGACAATGACCTCAGGTGAGTGGTCTGAGGGGGGTTTGGGGGTCCTGGGGTACCTGGGGGGTCTTTGGTACCTGGGGGTCTCTGCTCTGGCTGCTGCAGGACCGGCCCAGGAGGGTCAGTGACCTCAGGTGAGGGACAATGACCTCAGGTGAGGGACAATGACCTCAGGTGAGGGGTCCTGGGGTACCTGGGGGGTCTGGGGGGTCTGGGGTACCTGGGGGTCCCTGCTCTGGCTGCTGCAGGACCGGCCACGCAGGGACAATGACCTCAGGTGAGGGGTTTTTAGGGGTCCTGGGGTATCTGAGGTACCTGGGGGTCCTTGGAGAGTTTGGGGTACCTGGGGTACCTGGGGGTCCCTGCTCTGGCTGCTGCAGGACTGGCCACGCAGGGACAATGACCTCAGGTGAGATGGGGTCTGAGGGGGGTTTGGGGGTCCTGGGGGGTTTGGGGGTCTGGGGGCTTGGAGCACAACCTGGGGCTGCCGGCGGCGCTGCTGTCCCGCTTCGATCTGCTGTGGCTGCTGCAGGATCGGCCACGGAGGGACAATGACCTCAGGTGAGGGACAGTGACCTCAGGTGAGGGACAATGACCTCAGGTGAGGGGTCTGGGGGAGTTTGGGGGGTCTGGGGTACCTGGGGAGTTTGGGGGTCCTGGGGTACCTGGGGGGTCTGGGGGTCCCTGCTCTGGCTGCTGCAGGACTGGCCCAGGAGGGTCTGTGACCTCAGGTGAGGGACAATGACCTCAGGTGAGGGACAATGACCTCAGGTGAGGGTCAGTGACCTCAGGTGAGGGACAATGACCTCAGGTGAGGGACAATGACCTCAGGTGAGGGTCAGTGACCTCAGGTGTGAGGGACAATGACCTCAGGTGAGGGACAGTGACCTCAGGTGAGGGACAATGACCTCAGGTGTGAGGGACAATGACCTCAGGTGAGTGACAATGACCTCAGGTGTGAGGGACAATGACCTCAGGTGTGAGGGACAATGACCTCAGGTGAGTGACAATGACCTCAGGTGTGAGGGACAATGACCTCAGGTGAGGGACAATGACCTCAGGTGTGAGGGACAGTGACCTCAGGTGTGAGGGACAATGACCTCAGGTGAGGGACAATGACCTCAGGTGAGGGACAGTGACCTCAGGTGTGAGGGACAATGACCTCAGGTGAGGGACAGTGACCTCAGGTGAGGGACAGTGACCTCAGGTGTGAGGGACAATGACCTCAGGTGAGGGACAGTGACCTCAGGTGAGGACAATGACCTCAGGTGAGGGACAATGACCTCAGGTGAGTGTCAGTGACCTCAGGTGAGGGACAATGACCTCAGGTGAGGGACAGTGACCTCAGGTGAGGGACAATGACCTCAGGTGAGGAACAGTGACCTCAGGTGTGAGGGACAATGACCTCAGGTGTGAGGGACAATGACCTCAGGTGAGGAACAGTGACCTCAGGTGTGAGGGACAATGACCTCAGGTGAGGGACAGTGACCTCAGGTGAGGACAATGACCTCAGGTGAGGGACAATGACCTCAGGTGAGGGACAGTGACCTCAGGTGAGGACAATGACCTCAGGTGAGTGACAATGACCTCAGGTGAGTGACAATGACCTCAGGTGAGGGACAATGACCTCAGGTGAGGGACAACGACCTCAGGTGAGGGACAGTGACCTCAGGTGAGGGACAATGACCTCAGGTGAGTGACAATGACCTCAGGTGAGTGACAATGACCTCAGGTGAGGGACAATGACCTCAGGTGAGTGACAATGACCTCAGGTGTGAGGGACAATGACCTCAGGTGTGAGTGACAATGACCTCAGGTGAGTGACAATGACCTCAGGTGAGGGACAATGACCTCAGGTGTGAGGGACAGTGACCTCAGGTGTGAGGGACAATGACCTCAGGTGAGGGACAGTGACCTCAGGTGAGTGACAATGACCTCAGGTGAGGGACAGTGACCTCAGGTGAGGCACAATGACCTCAGGTGTGAGGGACAATGACCTCAGGTGAGGGACAATGACCTCAGGTGAGGGACAGTGACCTCAGGTGTGAGGGACAGTGACCTCAGGTGTGAGGGACAATGACCTCAGGTGTGAGGGACAATGACCTCAGGTGAGGGACAATGACCTCAGGTGTGAGGGACAGTGACCTCAGGTGAGGGACAATGACCTCAGGTGTGAGGGACAATGACCTCAGGTGAGGGACAATGACCTCAGGTGTGAGGGACAATGACCTCAGGTGAGGGACAGTGACCTCAGGTGAGGGACAATGACCTCAGGTGAGGGACAATGACCTCAGGTGTGAGGGACAGTGACCTCAGGTGAGTGACAATGACCTCAGGTGAGGGACAGTGACCTCAGGTGAGGGACAACGACCTCAGGTGAGGGACAGTGACCTCAGGTGAGGGACAATGACCTCAGGTGTGAGGGACAGTGACCTCAGGTGAGGGACAACGACCTCAGGTGAGTGACAATGACCTCAGGTGAGGGACAATGACCTCAGGTGAGGGACAATGACCTCAGGTGAGGACAATGACCTCAGGTGAAGGACAATGACCTCAGGTGAGGGACAATGACCTCAGGTGAGGACAATGACCTCAGGTGAGGGACAATGACCTCAGGTGAGTGACAATGACCTCAGGTGAGGGACAATGACCTCAGGTGTGAGGGACAATGACCTCAGGTGAGTGACAATGACCTCAGGTGAGGGACAGTGACCTCAGGTGAGGGACAATGACCTCAGGTGTGAGGGACAGTGACCTCAGGTGAGTGACAATGACCTCAGGTGAGGGACAGTGACCTCAGGTGAGGGACAATGACCTCAGGTGAGGGACAGTGACCTCAGGTGAGGGACAGTGACCTCAGGTGTGAGGGACAATGACCTCAGGTGAGGGACAGTGACCTCAGGTGAGGGACAATGACCTCAGGTGAGGGACAGTGACCTCAGGTGTGAGGGACAATGACCTCAGGTGAGGGACAGTGACCTCAGGTGAGGGACAATGACCTCAGGTGTGAGGGACAGTGACCTCAGGTGAGGGACAATGACCTCAGGTGTGAGGGACAATGACCTCAGGTGTGAGGGACAGTGACCTCAGGTGAGGGACAATGACCTCAGGTGTGAGGGACAGTGACCTCAGGTGAGGGACAGTGACCTCAGGTGAGGGACAATGACCTCAGGTGAGGACAATGACCTCAGGTGAGGGACAGTGACCTCAGGTGAGGGACAGTGACCTCAGGTGAGGGACAATGACCTCAGGTGTGAGGGACACTGACCTCAGGTGTGAGGGACAATGACCTCAGGTGAGGGACAATGACCTCAGGTGAGGGACACTGACCTCAGGTGTGAGTGACAATGACCTCAGGTGAGGGACAATGACCTCAGGTGAGGGACAGTGACCTCAGGTGTGAGGGACAATGACCTCAGGTGAGGGACAGTGACCTCAGGTGAGGGACAATGACCTCAGGTGAGGGACAATGACCTCAGGTGAGTGACAGTGACCTCAGGTGAGGGACAATGACCTCAGGTGTGAGGGACAGTGACCTCAGGTGAGTGACAATGACCTCAGGTGAGGGACAATGACCTCAGGTGTGAGGGACAATGACCTCAGGTGAGGGACAGTGACCTCAGGTGTGAGGGACAGTGACCTCAGGTGAGTGACAATGACCTCAGGTGTGAGGGACAATGACCTCAGGTGAGGGACAATGACCTCAGGTGAGGGACAGTGACCTCAGGTGTGAGGGACAATGACCTCAGGTGAGGGACAATGACCTCAGGTGAGGGTTACCTGGGGAGTTTGGGGGTCCTGGGGGGTCTGGGGGTCCTGGGATTCCCAGTTTCCCCTCCCCCCATCCCCAGAATTCCCAGTTTTCACCCCAAATTCTTTCCCTGTTCCCCAGGCCAGCACCTCCCCCACCCAGACCTGGGAGGGACTGGGACGGACTGGGATGAACTGGGATGGACTGGGAGGGACTGGGACGGACTGGGACGGACTGGGACGGACTGGGGTGGGACTGGGATGGACTGGGAGGGACTGGGATGGACTGGGATGAACTGGGATGAACTGAGATGAACTGGGATGGACTGGGATGAACTGGGATGAACTGGGATGAACTGGGATGAACTGAGATGAACTGGGATGAACTGGGATGGACTGGGATGGGACTGGGAGGGACTGGGACGGACTGGGATGGACTGGGATGAACTGGGATGGACTGGGAGGGACTGGGATGGACTGGGAGGGACTGGGAGGGACTGGGATGGACTGGGAGGGACTGGGATGGACTGGGATGGACTGGGATGGACTGGGAGGGACTGGGATGGACTGGGATGAACTGGGATGGACTGGGAGGGACTGGGATGAACTGGGATGAACTGGGAGGGACTGGGAGGGACTGGGATGAACTGGGATGGACTGGGATGAACTGGGATGAACTGGGATGGACTGGGATGGACTGGGATGGACTGGGATGAACTGGGACGGACTGGGACGAACTGGGATGAACTGAGATGAACTGGGATGAACTGGGATGGACTGGGATGGACTGAGATGAACTGGGATGGACTGGGAGGGTCTGGGATGGACTGGGAGGGACTGGGATGGACTGGGATGGACTGGGATGGACTGGGATGGACTGGGATGGGACTGGGATGGACTGGGATGAACTGGGAGGGACTGGGAGGGACTGGGATGGACTGGGATGGACTGGGATGGACTGGGAGGGACTGGGATGAACTGGGATGGGCTGGGATGGACTGGGAGGGACTGGGACGGACTGGGAGGGACTGGGATGGGACTGGGATGGACTGGGATGGACTGGGAGGGACTGGGATGGACTGGGAGGGACTGGGATGGACTGGGACGGACTGGGACGGACTGGGGTGGGACTGGGAGGGACTGGGATGGACTGGGATGGACTGGGAGGGACTGGGATGGACTGGGAGGGACTGGGATGGACTGGGATGGACTGGGAGGGACTGGGATGGGACTGGGATGGGACTGGGATGGACTGGGATGGACTGGGATGAACTGGGATGGACTGGGACGGACTGGGACAGACTGGGGTGGGACTGGGAGGGACTGGGATGGACTGGGATGAACTGGGATGAACTGAGATGAACTGGGATGGACTGGGATGAACTGGGATGGACTGGGATGAACTGGGATGGACTGGGATGGACTGGGAGGGACTGGGAGGGACTGGGATGGACTGGGATGGACTGGGATGGACTGGGAGGGACTGGGAGGGACTGGGAGGGACTGGGATGGGACTGGGATGGACTGGGATGGGACTGGGATGGACTGGGATGAACTGGGAGGGACTGGGAGGGACTGGGATGAACTGGGAGGGACTGGGATGGACTGGGATGGACTGGGATGGACTGGGATGGACTGGGACGGACTGGGACGGACTGGGATGGACTGGGATGGGACTGGGATGGACTGGGATGGGACTGGGATGGACTGGGATGAACTGGGAGGGACTGGGAGGGACTGGGATGAACTGGGATGAACTGGGATGAACTGGGACGAACTGGGATGAACTGAGATGAACTGGGATGAACTGGGATGAACTGGGATGAACTGGGACGAACTGGGCGGGCTCTCCCCCCCCCCCCAGCCCCGGCCATTCCCGGATTTTCCCAAAATCCCGGTTTTTTCCCCCAAAGGCTGGCCCAGCACATCACCTACGTGCACCAGCACTGCCGGGAGCCGCCCAGCGCCTTCAAACCCCTGGGCATGAAACTCATCAGGTGGGCAGGGAACGCCCCAAAATCCACATTTCCCACCCCAAAATCCAAATTTCCCACCCCAAATTCAAAATTTCCCACCCCAAAATCCAAATTTCCCACCCCAAAATCCAAATTTCCCACCCCAAAATCCCAATTTCCCACCCCAAAATCCAAATTTCCCACCCCAAAATCCACCATTTCCACCCCAAAATCCAAATTTCCTACCCCAAAATCCACCATTTCCACCCCAAAATCCAAATTTTCCACCCCAAATTCAAAATTTCCCACCCCAAAATCCACCATTTCCACCCCAAAATCCACCATTTCCCACCCCAAATTCAAAATTTCCCACCCCAAAATCCACCATTTCCCACCCCAAATTCAAAATTTCCCACCCCAAAATCCACCATTTCCACCCCAAAATCCACATTTCCCACCCCAAAATCCCCCCTTCCCACCCCAAATTCAAAATTTCCCACCCCAAAATCCACCATTTCCACCCCAAAATCCACATTTCCCACCCCAAAATCCCCCCTTCCCACCCCAAATTCAAAATTTCCCACCCCAAAATCCACCATTTCTACCCCAAAATCCAAATTTCCCACCCCAAAATCCCAATTTCCCACCCCAAAATCCCCCTTTCCCACCCCGAAATCCACCATTTCCACCCCAAATTCAAAATTTCCCACCCCAAAATCCACCATTTCCACCCCAAAATCCACATTTCCCACCCCAAAATCCAAATTTCCCACCCCAAATCCCAATTTCCCACCCCAAAATCCCAATTTCCCACCCCAAAATCCCCCTTTCCCACCCCAAATCCAAATTTCCCACCCCAAAATCCACCATTTCCACCCCAAATCCAAATTTCCCACCCCAAAATCCACCATTTCCACCCCAAAATCCCCTTTTCCACCCCAAAATCCCAATTTCCCACCCCAAATTCAAATTTCCCACCCCAAAATCCACCATTTCCACCCCAAAATCCACCATTTCCACCCCAAAATCCACATTTCCCACCCCAAAATCCCAATTTCCCACCCCAAAATCCCCCTTTCCCACCCCAAATTCAAAATTTCCCACCCCAAAATCCACCATTTCCACCCCAAATTCAAAATTTTCCACCCCAAAATCCCCATTTTCCCCCAAAATCCCCATTTTCCCCCAATTTCCCGTTTTCCCAAAATCCCCCATTTTCCCAAATCCCCCTTTTTCCCCATTTTCCAAAATCCCCATTTTCCTCCCAAAATCCCAATTTCCCCAAAATCCCCATTCCCCCATTTCCCCCCCAAATCCCCATTTTTCCCAAAATCCCATTTTTCCCATTCCCCCCATTTCCCCCCAAAATCCCCAATTTCCCCAAAATCCCCATTTTTCCCAAAATCCCCATTTTTCTCCCATTTCCCCCCAAATCCCCATTTTCCCCCAAATCCCCATTTTCCCAAAATCCCCCATTTCCCCCCAAACTCCCCAATTTCCCAAAATCCCCAATTTTCCCAAAATCCCAATTTTTCCCCAAAATCCCCTTTTTTCGTCATTTTTCTCAAAATCCCCCTTTTTCCCCCAATCCCCAATTTCCCCAAAATCCCCATTTTTCCCCCAAAATCCCAATTTTTCCCCAAAATCCCCTTTTTTCGTCATTTTCTCAAAATCCCCCTTTTTCCCCCCAATCCCAATTTCCCCAAAATCCCATTTTCCCCCAAAATCCCAATTTCCCCAAATCCCCAATTTTTCCCAAAATCCACATTTCCCCCATTTTTCCCAAAATCCCCATTATTCCCCATTTCCCCAAATCCCCATTTTTCCCAAATCCCCATTTTTCCCAAAATCCCCATTTTCCCAAAATCCCCATTTTCTCCATTTCCCCCAAATCCCCATTTATCCCAAAATCCCAATTTTCCACAATCCCCATTTTCTCCATTTCCCCCAAAATCCCCCTTTTCCCAAACTCCCCAATTTCCCAATTTCCCCCAAATCCCCATTTCCCCAAATCCCCCATTTTCCCAATTCCCCATTTTTCCCAAAATCCCCATTTTTCCAACCCATTTTCCATCCCAAATCCCCATTTCTCCCCAAATTCCATTTCCCCCAAAATCCCCATTTTTCCCAAAATCCTCCTTTTTCCCCCCAAACCCCAATTTCCCCAAAATCCCCCCATTTCCCCCATTTTTCCCAATTTTCCCCCCAATCCCCAATTTTCCCAAAATCCCCAATTTTCCCCCCATTTTCCCCCATTTCCCCCCAAAATCCCAATTTTCCCAAAATCCCCATTTTCCCCCATTTTTCCCCAAATCCCCATTTCCCCCCAAACTCCCCATTTTCCCCAAATCCCCCAATTTCCCCAAAATCCCCCTTTTTCCCCCCAAATCCCCATTATTCCCAAAATCCCCATTTCCCCCCAAATCCCCATTTTCCCCCAAAATCCCATTTTTCCCAAAATCCTCATTTTCCCCAAAATCCCCCCAAAACCCCAATTTCCCCAAATTCCCATTTTCCCCCTAAAATCTGCATTATTCCCAAAATCCCATTTTTTCCCAAAATCCCCATTTTCCCCTCATTTCCCCCCAAAATCCCCATTTTTCCCAAAATCCCCATTTTCCCCCAAATCCCAATTTTTCCCCAAAATCCCCATTTTCCCAAATCCCCAATTTTTCCCCAAATCCCCCCATTTCCCCCCCAAATTCCCATTTCCCCCAAAATCCCCCAATTTTTCCCAAAATCCCCCTTTTCCCAAAATCCTCATTTCCCCAAATCCCCATTTTTCCCAAAATCCATTTTTCCCATTTTCCCCATTATTCCCAAAATCCCCATTTTCCCAAAATCCCAATTTCCCCCAAAATCCCCAATTTCCCCAAAATCCCCAATTTCCCAAACTCCCCAATTTCCCCAAATCCCCCTTTTCCCGCATTTTTCCCAAATCCCCAATTTTTCGCCCAAAATCCCCATTTCCCCCTAAAATCCGCATTATTCCCAAAATCCCAATTTCCCCAAAATCCCCATTTCTCAATTTCCCCAAACTCCCCAATTTTCCCAAAATCCCCATTTTTCCCCCATTTCCCCCAAAATCCCCAATTTTCCCCCAAAATCCCCAATTTTCCCCAAATCCCCAATTTCCCCAAAATCCCCATTATTCCCCATTTCCCCCCAAAATTCCCATTTTCCCCATTTCCCCATTTCCCCCCAATCCCCAATTTCCCCAAATCCCCATTATTCCCAAAATCCCCTTTTTCCCAAAATCCCCTTTTTCCCAAAATCCCCATTTTCCCCATTTCCCCCCAAAATCCCCAATTTTCCCCCAAATCCCCAATTTTCCCCCAAATCCCCATTTTCCCCCAAATCCCCATTTTCCCCCAAAATCCCAATTCCCCCCAAAATCCCCAATTTCCCAAAATCCCCATTTTCCCCCCAAAATCCCCCATTTTCCCCCATTTCCCCCCAAATCCCCCATTTCCTCCATTTTTCCCAAAATCCCCCTTTTTCCCATTTTCCCCAAATCCCCATTTCCCCAATTTTTCCCAAAATCCCCATTTTCCCCCCAATTTTCCCAAAATCCTCATTTTCCCCAAAATCCCCCCATTTCCCGCATTTTTCCCAATTTTCCCCAAAATCCCCCATTTCCCCCATTTTCCCCAAAATCCCCATTTTTCCCCAATTTTCCCCATTCCCCCATTTTTCCCAAAATCCCCATTTCCCCCAAAATCCCCAATTTTCCCATTTTCCCCATTTTCTCCCATTTCCCCCCAAAATCCCCAATTTTTCCCCAAATCCCCATTTTTCCCAAAATCCCCTAAATCCTCCAAACTCCCCAATTTTCCCCATTTCTCAATTTTCCCAAAATCCCCCTTTTTCCCCCATTTTTCCCAAATCCTCATTTTCCCCAAAATACTCATTTTCCCCAAAATCCCCCCAAAACCCCAATTTCCCCAAATTCCCATTTTTCCCAAAATCCTCCTTTTTCCCCCCAAACCCCAATTTCCCCAAAATCCCCCCATTTCCCCCATTTTCCCCCCAAAATCCCCATTTTCCCAAAATCCCTATTTTTCCCCATTTCCCCCCAAAATCCCCA